>VMKM01000994.1:0-197967 GCA_008360985.2 Macquaria ambigua
AGTAATAAGGAAAATGTAGATTTAGTTTGACAAATTGCTGTACACCAATAAATGTGCATCGCATGTCAAGTTTTGCAGCATATATACAGTACCCACAGTGTTTACATTCTACTTTTAAATCTTATTTAAAAGTACCCTCTACAGATTTACATTGATTTCTTCCAATTATGGGCTTTGATATATAAAGAAAACTACACTCTGTAGTTGGTAAACCTCAGATTTTGACTCATGTCCAATTATGCACGTCAGTGTTTCAACTGTGAAGGCTTAAGCTATGCAATATTAGCCTTTTATATATTCAGAAGTCAATATTATTTGCAAAGAAATGTCTGAAAGATGTGTGAATTGGATGAGTTATTGCTGCATCACACCACCTCAGGACACAGCAGCATCTGTCAGGAAATCGGATCTAATTAAATAAGAGAAAGAAGGATGTATCTCTTACTGTTTAATGTTGGGTTTTTCCTAATTTATCCTCAAAATCTGTCACCAGTGTGTAGTCAGTGTCAGGGTTTGTACTGGATCACATAAACTCATCGATCTGCTTTGCCCAAAAAAAACAGCAACATTGAAACTATGGTTTAAAAATGAGTTGTAGTTGACTCACTATTGGATGAACAGTCTAAAAAAAGAAAATTAATATTTTTAATTAATATTCTGAATTCTGATTGAAAGTAATAAAATGGGTGGACCTTAAACTACGCAGGTGGGTTTATTCTCAATTACATCTATTTGGTTATTACATAGGAAGCATTTGGTCTGCATTAAACACAACCTGCCACTGACCAGCTCACAGCATCCACATGATTTCTGTTCCCCACAGAAAGGAAACACTGCACACTGTATGAGCACACAGTTTGCTTTGTGAATGCTGAATTTTCAATTTTTATTACTACAGGGTCATATAGCAATCATGGTGCAGATTTTAGTTTCAGTTATGCAAACATAACCTAAAAGCAAAAGTGGTCTGGTGGTTTCACTGCTGAAGAGAAATATCAAAACATTTAAATTTGAGTCAGTGTGCAAGTTTGTTAACCATTAAACTTGGATCGCAGAGATGCCAATTTGGTCCGACTATCATAAAAATGTAAATGGGACTTACAATAGATCTTCTTTCATTCATTTATGACAATAGCATTCATAAAGTAGCCGGATTAGCTACAGTAGGCTATAGTATGGTGGCCCTAGACAAAACACAAGCAAATGAAAAAAATATCTTCACCCATTTGACAACCCACGTGCAGCATTTGGAAAAGAAACGCTGCAAACACAGAAAACAACCAAATACAGAAATACAACCTGTCAGGACTCAGGAAAAATGCAGGTTTGGACCCAAGTGCAGACAGAGGCAGCAGGATGACTTCAGTGGTTTATTGATGATAGTAGCTTACAGGCAGGTACAGGTAGGCAGACAGGCAGGCATGCAGGTAGACAGATAACAGGCCGGCAAGTAGGGAGGCAGGTTCAGGTCCAGGTTTGGGTGACAGAAGCTTGAAAGCAAAAACACAAGGCAAGACAGAAAGATAGCATGTAGGACGAGCTGACAAAAGAACAAAGGGTCTGGGCCGCTGTATGTAGAGTGACTGATGAGGGAAGTGAGAACAGACAGTCTGGTGAAAAAGTCTGAGGGCATCTGGTGGACAGGTAGGGAATGGCAATATTGAGGAAGTGGGAACAGGTGTGTAGATGGGTGGGGCAGTAAGGTGATGGGGAAAGGAGGGAAAGTCCGAGGGAACCTGGTGGATGGATGGAGAATGGCAATGAAGGAACCTGGGGAACAGGGAACGTGGCTTGGAAGGTCAGCTGTTTTTGGTACTGGTTTAGCAGGTTGGACAATGTGCTGGTTTCACTTGTAGGCCTACAGTCTTAACCATTATCAGAATATCTCTGTCCTGCTAAGACCAGCAAAAAGCAGTACCCATGAAAGCACACAAGACCACTAGCCTTAGTTGGCATATTTCTATGTTGTTCCACACGCCCTTTTCACAGCGCCTCAGTTAACTCAACTTTGAATTTCAGCCCAACCAATGATGCTATTTCTGTCCTAATAACATAACATGTATCAACAACCTCAAGTAAAAAAGTACAATGTTGACACTTTGAGAACTCTAGACCTACGCCATGTCTCCCATGAGTTTATAATGGTCTTGAATTCTGCCTGATATCATCAATATCATCAATGTAATTCTTTTTGCACTTTGCAGGAAAATGTGGTTGGATAATTTGCACTTCCTGTAATTTGGACAATAGACTGTAGGCTACAGCCCTGGACCAAATCATCAACACATCTTCCATATTAGGTTTCTGGGTTCCAAGTCACAGTCCTCCTATCACAGCTACAGTGTCTAGGTTGTTCCGGTTCTGGGTATGAAACAGTTACTGCGGCAGACAGAGGAGGAGCTTACAATTTGCACACTTCACCTCCTCCTGAAGAGACAGAGTGTGGCGCATCGGCAGATCAGCTTCAGACGCCGCAAACCTCAGACACTAACACTCCTCAAGCTTGTCTCATTACATTGTATAATATTGACAAGCCATCATGGTAAGTAAAAATTTAAATAGTGTTTTTCCGGGGCTATTGTTTGAAAGTCTAAGGGAAGGGGAGTAAAGTAGGTAGCTCGTGATATTTCTCTGATGTCACCCTTTCATTTCTTCACTGTGGAGAAGTGAATCGTTTTAATTGTCTATATGCTGTTAGACAAATGAATTATAAATTGTTGATTTTCATACTTTATAAAAATACCACTTAATGCATTCATGCACTGCAAATGCCTAATCCTTATTAAATCAAAAGATAATTTTATGTTAAATTATAACCTTCATCCCACTGACTGTCTTCAAAATCAAGCAATCTCAAAATATCTCTATTTACTGTGAACAAATTAGAAAATTAATGGGAGACTTCTATTGAATGTGAATGTGGCTTTTTAAAGAGACAGCGCCCTACAACATGTCTGACCTAGATAATCCCCTCTCTCTACAGTAATCCAGATAGGCCATAGACACGGTTATATGTCGCAGCAGACAGCAGCAGAAAATGCATGGCTTCCTGTAAAATAAATGATAGACTGAACCTCAGTCAGATATACTGTTATAGAAAATAGACTGTGTAATAGGCCTAGTTAAGGCCTTTCATGCAAGGTAGGGAGAATGAATTCAAACAGTCTATGACGCACTGCTATTTTGCAGTTCATTTAAAGCTTAACTGACAAAAACACCTGTTATGTTTTGGCACCTTCTTGGCATCTTGGTTTGAATGGCTCTTTTTAAGGAGGTTTTTTTAAGTGTGCAGAAGGTTTGAGATCTGTAATCCAAATCTTCTTTCTCTTTATCCCAGCGTGAGTGTATCTCCATCCACGTTGGTCAGGCCGGTGTCCAGATTGGCAATGCCTGCTGGGAGCTTTACTGCCTGGAACATGGGATCCAGCCGGACGGACAGATGCCCAGTGACAAACCCATTGGCGGAGGAGATGATTCTTTCAACACCTTCTTCAGTGAGACTGGAGCTGGAAAGCACGTCCCCAGGGCTGTTTTTGTGGACCTAGAGCCCACTGTCATCGGTAAACTCTCATTAAATATAAATTATAAAAAAAATAATACAGTTGCTTGTATTCCTCCCCTCAAAAAAATAATATAATTTATTAATTCCCCTTAGACGAGGTGCGCTCTGGTACCTACCGCCAGCTGTTCCACCCTGAGCAGCTGATCACTGGCAAGGAGGACGCTGCCAACAACTACGCCCGTGGACACTACACCATCGGCAAAGAGATTATTGATTTGGTTCTGGACAGGATCCGCAAACTGGTTTGTAATTTGATATCAGGAGGAATCCATTCAATCCAATATTGATTCCAAATATCAAATGAAATGACCTAACTGTCTGTCCCTCTCTGTCCTCAGGCTGACCAGTGCACTGGCCTTCAGGGCTTCCTGGTTTTCCACAGCTTCGGAGGTGGCACCGGCTCTGGTTTCACCTCCCTGCTGATGGAGCGTCTGTCCGTCGACTACGGCAAGAAGTCCAAGCTGGAGTTCTCCATCTACCCAGCTCCCCAGGTGTCCACCGCTGTGGTGGAGCCCTACAACTCCATCCTGACCACCCACACCACCCTGGAGCACTCTGACTGTGCCTTCATGGTAGATAACGAGGCCATCTACGATATCTGCCGTAGGAACCTCGATATCGAGCGTCCTACCTACACCAACCTGAACAGGTTGATCAGTCAGATTGTGTCCTCCATCACTGCTTCCCTTCGTTTTGATGGTGCCCTCAATGTTGATCTGACTGAGTTCCAGACCAACTTGGTGCCATATCCCCGTATCCACTTCCCTCTGGCCACCTATGCCCCTGTTATCTCTGCTGAGAAGGCTTACCATGAGCAGCTCTCAGTGTCAGAAATCACCAACTCCTGCTTCGAGCCAGCCAATCAGTTGGTGAAATGTGACCCTCGCCACGGCAAGTACATGGCTTGTTGCCTTTTGTATCGTGGTGATGTGGTGCCCAAAGATGTGAATGCTGCCATTGCCACCATCAAGACCAAACGCTCCATCCAGTTTGTGGACTGGTGCCCCACTGGCTTCAAGGTTGGCATCAACTACCAGCCGCCCACTGTAGTTCCTGGTGGAGACCTGGCCAAGGTCCAGAGGGCTGTGTGCATGCTGAGCAACACCACTGCTATTGCAGAGGCCTGGGCTCGGCTCGACCACAAGTTTGATCTGATGTACGCTAAGCGTGCCTTTGTTCACTGGTATGTGGGTGAGGGTATGGAGGAGGGCGAGTTCTCTGAGGCCAGAGAGGACATGGCAGCTCTGGAGAAGGATTATGAGGAGGTTGGAGTCGACTCCATTGAGGGTGAGGGAGAGGAGGAGGGAGAGGAGTAGACCCAATAACTAAATTTGACTTGAAAGTCTCATTCCATAATATACAAGAGCACAATACTTTGCATTTGTATTTGGATGTGTAATTTTGTGTTTGTGATTTAAATGTATTGCTATTTTAGATGTAAACAGTTAATGGAATGGACTGTAAATAAATTTGGGAACAATTACAGGTCTTATTGTACTGTTTTTCATACAGCACTAACATCTGTGAGGACTTGACACACCTGTTGGAGTTCCCTTCACTCTGCAGTCTTTGTTCATTAACTGCATTATATCCTTCTTTGCTTTTTCCCCCCTTTCCAACTGTCCAACTGTTGTCTTAGGCCTCTCCTCTGTGACTTACGAAATGAAATTACAAATCTTTTTCTGATCATTGTTCAGATTATAGAGAGCCAAACAAGTGCCCAACACACATGTACAAATATTTTGATGACTTAGTGACGATCCAGTGTCTAAATTTTAATTCACATTAGCTTTTTTTGTGAAATCTTTGAACAGACTTAACAGAAAAAAAAACATTTACATATGCCTAAAAGTATTTATGATGCAAGTTTTCTCTTAATCTGTAAAACACGAAGCAAGACAATGACTGAATTGTCACTGACTGGACTCTCAATATTTTTATGTCAAGGTTCCCCTAAATCCATATAGGCTACCAGGGATCACATTTTGTGTGATTTAGTAAGAAACATAATGGTGATGTTTCTGTTCCATGACTTATTTCAGAGTTATTTAACTGTCTGCAATTTAGGATGAGAGAAATTATGTTTAAAACAATTTGTATTGAAGTGAAGTGAATGATATAGAACCACTTCCAATTATATGGTGACACCTGGTGGTAGTGTTGGGTGAGGGAAAAAAAAGGCTTCAAAACCAGGTCAAAAGGAGGGTTGAGACCATAACTGACTTCATATGCCAGGCAGCGGTTCTAACAGCAAAAAACAGGCCTTTTTCTCTCCGAAGACATTTTGAGATGTAGTTGAGATGAACTGTTGGGTCTCTGTAAATATAAAGAGTCGGTCTAGACTTGCTCTATATGAAAAAGTGCCCTGAGATAACCTTGTTATATGGCGCTATATAAATAAAACTGAATTGAATTGAATGTCGCAGTAGGAGAAGCTTGGAGACTTTATTAAATTGTGATTTCCAATTATCCAAGTCACCAGTCAAACTTTCTTCTTTTCATCAAGTACTGCAAATATTGGAGGCTTATTTATACAGTAAACATGACTCATAATTTCTATTTGGAGCAACAGGTATATTCTTAAGAAAGGTAAACCTTTGTACAATAATAAGGGGAAACAAAATGGCATCTGATCTAATTTTCAATTGATGGATGAAACTGGTTCTTTTTTGAGAATATGACAGTTTCATTAAGAAATATGATTTGAGCTGTTCACTTAGTCCACCTGTTTTAAAAGGCATCTACTGCTGTAATTTTCCTCAGAAAGGCTCTTTAGTTGTAGGTATTCATATTTATGTGTTATGTTCTGCTTCTCATATTGTAGCTTTTGACTGGGAATTGAGCTCTGCCTTTTTGATTGTATAAACTGGAGAGTTCAATAAAGATAAACAAAAAAACAACTCTCCCACTGTCATGGCTGACTGGGACACTCAAACAGAACGGAGCCATGATTGATGTCATTAGTAACACCTGTGTTTTAAGGACAAGTCAAAATGTCTGCTGTGAAAAAGGCCTATTTGATGAGTGAGTGAGTGTTTTGTTTAACCAATAGGAAAGGAGCTTGTGTGATTCTCAACAAATTGGATTCAGCTGCTCTTTCCCTCCCATAAAAAGCCCTGCCTAGCAAGACTCAGTAGTAGCTTCTTACACAGGACTCCTTGAAAACCATCTGTGAGAGTTAAATTAGTCTTTTCATCCTCATTTCAACCCCTTTAGACACAGCTTCAGGAAACATGGTGAGTATGGAATAATGGGACCTTTTCTTTTTGATGTAACCAGGTTGAACCAGGCTCACAACCCACTTCAATTAACTATCAGTTTAAGCTAAGGTCTATTGATCTGTATTAGCTAGGTTAATTGCCAACTTTTTAGCTTAAGTTAACCTTGCCCGTGAAGAGCAGTTAATCAAGTCTCATGTTTTATGGTAATGTTATGTTTGAATTTTATTCTTGAATATTAAGTGTAGTTGATGATATTGGTGTTTTCTTTCTAATGAAACCACAGTTGTTTCTAATAAAATCAAACACTTAATCTGGAATCTTTTCATGTTGTATGTTGCATTGGATTATAGGTTTTAATAGCTGCATGTGTATGAAAACAGCAAATTATCTAGATATGTTTATGTAGTCTAATCTCAAAATGAGATTACCTTTCTGCCTTTAATCATATTTTGTTTTGCATTATTATACATAGTTATGTGTTATTTTGTCTGAATACATTTCAAGAGGGCAAATACATGTGCAGCATGTGTCAGGTGACTTGGCCATGATGTGGTAGGCTATCTGGTTCTTTACAAAGACTCTTCTTTCCACTTTTTTTTTTTTTTTTTTGCTCCTTCTACTGGACCTTAATTTTAGAGCATCAACATGTAATCAGTAACCTAAAGCATCTAATTAGAAAAGGTTAAAACATACATGGTAAATGTTACAAATTTTCTTTTTTTTTTTTCTTTTTTTTTCTTTTCTACAGCGTGAGTGTATCTCAGTGCACGTCGGTCAGGCTGGTGTCCAGATCGGCAATGCCTGCTGGGAGCTTTACTGCCTGGAACATGGGATCCAGCCGGACGGACAGATGCCCAGTGACAAGACCATTGGAGGAGGAGACGATTCCTTCAACACCTTCTTCAGTGAAACTGGAGGTGGAAAACATGTCCCCAGGGCTGTTTTTGTGGACCTGGAGCCCACTGTCATCGGTAAACTAATCGCATTTATAGAATTATCAGTTTCTTTTTATATTTCTGTTATTTACTTACTTACTCTATGCTAATTTCCCTTAGATGAGGTGCGCACCGGGACCTACCGCCAGCTGTTCCACCCTGAGCAGCTGATCACTGGCAAGGAGGACGCTGCCAACAACTACGCCCGTGGACACTACACTATCGGCAAAGAGATTATCGACATGGTGCTGGACAGGATCCGCAAACTGGTGGGTAAATTCAGAGCAGAAGGTTTGCTGTAGAATATCAAATTTAAATCTCATATTTGATGACACACTCCCTCTCTGTTGTCAGGCTGACCAGTGCACTGGCCTCCAGGGCTTCCTGGTTTTCCACAGCTTCGGAGGTGGCACCGGCTCTGGTTTCACCTCCCTGCTGATGGAGCGTCTGTCCGTCGACTACGGCAAGAAGTCCAAGCTGGAGTTCTCCATCTACCCAGCTCCCCAGGTGTCCACCGCTGTGGTGGAGCCCTACAACTCCATCCTGACCACCCACACCACCCTGGAGCACTCTGACTGTGCCTTCATGGTGGATAACGAGGCCATCTACGATATCTGCCGTAGGAACCTCGATATCGAGCGTCCTACCTACACCAACCTGAACAGGTTGATCAGTCAGATTGTGTCCTCCATCACTGCTTCCCTTCGTTTCGATGGTGCCCTCAATGTTGATCTGACTGAGTTCCAGACCAACTTGGTGCCATATCCCCGTATCCACTTCCCTCTGGCCACCTATGCCCCTGTTATCTCTGCTGAGAAGGCTTACCATGAGCAATTAACTGTGGCAGACATCACAAACGCCTGCTTCGAGCCAGCCAATCAGTTAGTAAAATGTGACCCTCGCCACGGCAAGTACATGGCTTGTTGCCTTTTGTATCGTGGTGATGTGGTGCCCAAAGATGTGAATGCTGCCATTGCCACCATCAAGACCAAGCGCACCATCCAGTTTGTGGACTGGTGCCCCACTGGTTTCAAGGTTGGCATCAACTACCAGCCGCCCACTGTAGTTCCTGGTGGAGACCTGGCCAAGGTCCAGAGGGCTGTGTGCATGCTGAGCAACACCACTGCTATTGCAGAGGCCTGGGCTCGGCTCGACCACAAGTTTGATCTGATGTACGCTAAGCGTGCCTTTGTTCACTGGTATGTGGGTGAGGGTATGGAGGAGGGCGAGTTCTCTGAGGCCAGAGAGGACATGGCAGCTCTGGAGAAGGATTATGAGGAGGTTGGCGCTGAAAGTCTGGGAGATGAGGATGAAGGAGAGGAGTATTAAACAGGCATGCATCCCCTACAATCGATCTATGATCTGTGCCGTTAAAGTAAAAATAAAGTTGTTCAATGGCTGCACTATTTGCTCTTTAATACACTCAAACATGCCTTCATTACTGTTAATAACACATGAATGAACTCCCCACAATGCTGAAATGGCAAACTACTCATTTAAAATAGTTGTAGGTAACCTGTTTTAACTATTAAATGACTCTTTACAGCATCAGGTGTTTTTGGTATGCGATTTGCAGATCTCACTTACTATTAAGGTGTGATTGTGCTTTATGTAACTGCCTGAAACCAACAAAGGCCTAACCCCGGTCTGGTTTGAAACAGGGATTCAATATTTTAAGATCAGCCTTTATTGATCCCCAGATGGGAAATTTGGTGGTTGCACAAGGACAGAAATAAGAACGGAGAAAATTAAAAAAACATGCTGTGTGTGTATCTATGTGTGTATGTATATATATATAACTAAGGACCACAGACCCCCCCCCCCCCCCCCCAAAAAAAACCCAAACAAAAACATGTATAGCAGGGACTCCCTTTAATACAAATCCTGAAACTCCTGTTTTAACTCCAGATTTATACAAGTACTGTAGGATGGGAAAAGAAACATTTTCTAACAAATGCAAAATGCAACGATTTCTCAAATGGAGACCTGGTGGTAGAGGGTGGAAGTGAAACAAAGATTGAGAGCACAAGAATTCATACATCAGCAAGAGGATGTGATGGAAAGTAAAACCACCAGGTGCTGAAGTAATTCCTTGGATGTCAAATGTAATGACAAACTATTAAGATTGACTATCACAAAGGAATGTTTTCTCAAAGTTAAAAGAAATGCGTCATAAGATTTTACAAGAAACAACATAGTCAAAATAAGAACGAGGCATCCATCATTCCCTTTACTTCCAAAAATAAAAGCAGTTCATTATAAGATCATATAATCACATCAGGACCCCTCAGATTTATTGTGACCCTTTGGAGGGGGCTGACCCTCAGGTTGGGAACCACTGGACTAAACTATCTCCACCTCAATCACATGCATCAGTACTAAAATTAAATAATACAACATATAATAAAATCTGATCATACTTTTATTTTAGATATTTAAAAGTACATTTTGCTCATAATACTTATGTACTTTTACTTAAGTAGAATTTTGAATGCAGGACTTTTAGTTGTAAGTATTTTGTACACTGTGGTATTACTCCTTAAAGCATCTGACTACCAGTGGTGGAAGGAAGTGCTCAAATCCTTTACTTAAGAAAAAACAGTAATACCACAGTGTAGAAATACTCTGTTACATGTAAAAGTCATGCACTAAGAATTTTACTTATGTAAAAGTACATAAGTATAGGCATTAACATATATTCTACCAAATGTAAAAGTAGGCTACTCATTGTGCTGAATGGCCCTTTTCAGAATAATGTATGTTATAGTATTGGGTTATAATTAGCCTATTGATGCATTAATGTATACCTCCCTTTAATGTTGCAGCTGGTAAAGGCTGTGCTAAATTTATTTGTTTATTGTATTTTGTATTAATAATGTGAATCTGCAAAGTAATTAGTAACTGTATGAAGTTATCATATAAATGTAGTGGAGGTAAAAGTTAAATTTTTCCCCCTTAGTTGTAATGAAGTTGAAGTATAAAGTAACAGAAAATGGAAATACTCAAGTGAAGTACAAGTATCTCAAAACTGTACTTAATTAACACACAAGAAACAGCGAATCTGAAATAATTACATTTAGACTCTGTTAAGATACTTACGTATTAATAGAGGTGAAACAAAAAATATTTAAAAATCCGTTTTAAAAGTATTCACTTCCGGTCCGAAGGATACTGTCGGTTACTGACGCGCACATATGATTGGCCCACTTTCCCGCAGAGCTCGTGGCGTGTTTTAGTGGAATATGACTGTTTCGTTTAAACCAATAGGAATCACCCCATGTGACCCCCCCAACCAATCAGGTTCAGAAGCACTTTTCCGCATAGTAAGGGACTATAAAAAGCCCCGCCTTGCAAAACTTATCAGTTACTTCTTACACAGGACTCATAAAGGCCTAGCTGTGAGAGCTAACGTTGTCGCTTCCTCTTAATTCAAACTCCTACAGACTTCACAGCTTCAGGAAACATGGTGAGTATGAAAATATAGTTGTCTCTTTACTTATCATGTGTTGATTTAACCAAATCCAAAGCATAAAGTGCGTCATCACGTGGCAGCCTAGTTTAGCTAACCGTTATCATCTTAAAGAAGCAGTCTACATAATTGCTTTTAATTAAAAAAATGTTGAGATGTAGGCCGGTTAACCAAACGTCGTTTTAACTGTAGTTTTGATAAATGAAGTGTAACTCGACAGGGCACAGCCCAGATTCAAGTTCAGTCGGGGGTGCCAATTTCCGGTGTTCCTGTCTGCACATTGACCCAGTTGGCGAGGGTTAATGTTCTTTCAGCCTAAAACATTCCTCTGTTTTACCGCCTGTTAGAAGGGGCCTGGCCTTTATGAAACTGCAACCACAGGCTTTTCAAACAAAACCTATTCACTAAAAGCCTTATAGGGCTTTTAGATTTTATCTTTGATGTTGCACGTTGTGTAGGCCTACTACTTTTGTATGAAAATGTGTAACTACAGCTGTGTTTGGTTTGTTCCACCACAGAACTTTGATGGGAAAATGTTTGTTCTCAACACACTATATTCTATTTGTCCTTAAGCACATGTGAATAATCAGCCTTTTGTGATATTTTCGTTTATAAAGGGTTTTCTGTTAGAGGGGAAATGACTGTGCAACATGTCATGAGGTGACTTTAGTCAGGGTGATCTGGTTCTTTACAAAGAGCCTCTTTTTCTTCCTGCTTAAATCTTGCGTTAGCTCTAGAGCAGTCCTCAGCATGTGATGAGTAGTCTTCAGCATCTAGTTACAATTACCACAAGAAATTCTAAAGACAGCTTTTCAGCCAACCAAGCCTAATTTTTTGTTTTGTTTTTAAATTATAATTCCTTTTTAAATGAAATCATTTCTTTTCTACAGCGTGAGTGTATCTCAGTGCACGTTGGTCAGGCTGGTGTCCAGATTGGCAATGCCTGCTGGGAGCTTTACTGCCTGGAACATGGGATCCAGCCGGACGGACAGATGCCCAGTGACAAGACCATTGGAGGAGGAGACGATTCCTTCAACACCTTCTTCAGTGAAACTGGAGCTGGAAAGCACGTCCCCAGGGCTGTTTTTGTGGACCTGGAGCCCACTGTCATCGGTAAACTCTCATTAAATATAAATTATAAAAAAAATAATACAGTTGCTTGTATTCCTCCCCTCAAAAAAATAATATAATTTATTAATTCCCCTTAGATGAGGTGCGCTCTGGTACCTACCGCCAGCTGTTCCACCCTGAGCAGCTGATCACTGGCAAGGAGGATGCTGCCAACAACTACGCCCGTGGACACTACACCATCGGCAAAGAGATTATTGATTTGGTTCTGGACAGGATCCGCAAACTGGTGGGTAACTTAATATCAGGAGGGATCCATTCAATCCAATATTGATTCCAAATATCAAATGAAATGACCTAACTGTCTGTCCCTCTCTGTCCTCAGGCTGACCAGTGCACTGGCCTTCAGGGCTTCCTGGTTTTCCACAGCTTCGGAGGTGGCACCGGCTCTGGTTTCACCTCCCTGCTGATGGAGCGTCTGTCCGTCGACTACGGCAAGAAGTCCAAGCTGGAGTTCTCCATCTACCCAGCTCCCCAGGTGTCCACCGCTGTGGTGGAGCCCTACAACTCCATCCTGACCACCCACACCACCCTGGAGCACTCTGACTGTGCCTTCATGGTAGATAACGAGGCCATCTACGATATCTGCCGTAGGAACCTCGATATCGAGCGTCCTAGCTACACCAACCTGAACAGGTTGATCAGTCAGATTGTGTCCTCCATCACTGCTTCCCTTCGTTTTGATGGTGCCCTCAATGTTGATCTGACAGAGTTCCAGACCAACTTGGTGCCATATCCCCGTATCCACTTCCCTCTGGCCACCTATGCCCCTGTTATCTCTGCTGAGAAGGCTTACCATGAGCAATTAACGGTGTCAGAAATCACCAACTCCTGCTTTGAGCCAGCCAATCAGTTAGTAAAATGTGACCCTCGCCACGGCAAGTACATGGCTTGTTGCCTTTTGTATCGTGGTGATGTGGTGCCCAAAGATGTGAATGCTGCCATTGCTGCCATCAAAACCAAGCGCTCCATCCAGTTTGTGGACTGGTGCCCCACTGGTTTCAAGGTTGGCATCAACTACCAGCCGCCCACTGTAGTTCCTGGTGGAGACCTGGCCAAGGTCCAGAGGGCTGTGTGCATGCTGAGCAACACCACTGCTATTGCAGAGGCCTGGGCTCGGCTTGACCACAAGTTTGATCTGATGTACGCTAAGCGTGCCTTTGTTCACTGGTATGTGGGTGAGGGTATGGAGGAGGGCGAGTTCTCTGAGGCCAGAGAGGACATGGCAGCTCTGGAGAAGGATTATGAGGAGGTTGGAGCTGATAGTCTGGGAGATGAGGATGAAGGAGAGGAGTATTAAACGGGCATGCATTCCCTACTATTGATCTATGATCTGTGCCGTTTATTAATGTCAAAAATAAAGTTTGTTCATTGACAGCAGTTATTGTTGCTCTCTTTAATTCACTCAAACACACATTCATTACTGTTGGTAATAACAGCATTTTTATTAGAGCAGTGGAAAGGTTTCTGTAGTTTGACTAATGCTAAAAGCATGTGGTTATATTTGTCAGTGTCATACTGGTTTGTGAAGTAGATTTAGATGGTACAGTTTTTAGTAGTACTTTACTGTATATACTGTACTGTGTCTATACTGAAAGCCACTGAAACTTACAATTTATCTGCCTAAAATAGGCTTATATATTTGGTTGTCACTTAAAAGATCTACAGTGCGTTGATTATAGAGATGATCTTGCTGCTCCACTCACTTGAGTCACTTGGGGGCAGTGGTGTTCAACAGATGTTCTCCACACCATGCTGAAATGGCAAACCACTCTAAATTACAAATGGTTGCAGGTAGCCTGTAGTTGAACTACTAAATGACTTTCCAACATCAGGTGTTTTCAGTGTAGCATTTGTAGATTTCACATTACTTATTTAAGATGTGATTTGTGCTTTATGTGAGAAGTGCCTGAGAACTGAGGCCTGACCCTGGCCTGGTTTAAAATAGGGTGTGGTATTCACTGTGGCCCAAGGGAGGGATAGGGGGGTGTCTCATGCTGGCAGACAGGTGGTGTTTAAAAATACTTAGTTCTGCTCTTACTAGACTGGATTTCTTCTGGATAATTAATGATACTGTATTGGGGGGGGGAAGAATACATTTAGAAACTTGTAAAGCCAAGAGAGGCAACATTATATAGGAAAAGAGGCGAGATGCAAACAATAGACTTCTATCCCGACTGACTCACCAAAACATAACACATTCACAAGTGTTGTAAAAGTTTTTATTTGATTTCAGCTTTGTAATTTTGACCAGGTTCGGCTACACAAATGCATTTATTCAAATTCAGCAATGTTATCTGATTTCATTAAATGCACTAAAACAGACAAAAAATGGCTTCTACATTATACTGACATATGAATACTTTATTGCACATACCATTGAGTTCATCTGCCAATTTGTCTCTTCTATTATTAATTAATGCATTGTTAGATTAAGGATAAACTACCGGCCAAAAATGTATTCCAAATAGGAGATTGCATGAAAACAATGCACAACCAGTGATCTGTGTGTTCATTTGCAAACCCAAAGGCAAAACAATTTCAGCTAAAAAACCTCTGTCCTTTTTCAAAACCCACGTATTAATGGGTAAAAGAACAATGGAGAAATATTAAACAGCACACCTGGAGAGTGCTCTTCTCAATGTAAGACATGGAGTTAAGAACCATTCTGTATTTTTCTCCATCTCACAATCACGAGGCAACCGGACTCCTTTGGGAAATAAATAAATTTAAGGTTGCATAGTTCGTCTGACAAAAATCCTACAGCAGAATATTTTTGAATGCTGAAAAGATGTGCACTTCAAAATGGTACAAAAATACAGACACATACACACAAAGTGCCCTCATGCGTACAAAAGTTGAACTCATATTTGGCTCTAAAGCACAACAGGCCCTGAATATAATGCGGTGGAACAGTGGGGACAGTTTTCTACACTGAAACATACATGAAACCATGAACCCAAATATTGTATTAATATAAATCTGTAGATTGAGTAACCTTACAATATACAGTGATTGTTTTCAATAAGATAAATCCCAGCCTTCATTTTCTACTCGCTTATTCTGTTGCAAAACATACACAACTCTCATTTAAAACCACCTGGGTGCTAAACGGCACTGTATGACAAAAACCACAGGAACATACAGTACATACACAATAGCAGTGGCACTCATAAGCTTCCTATTTTCCTTCTCTATTTGGTTCATCAGCTCCCAAACCAAAGCAGCAGAATGACAATATAAATGCATATAAATCCCAGTGAAAATAGAAAATTTCACAGTGTAGTACACCACAGTCTCAAATACAGATTTTGCAGGATGCAGTTAGCCGAAATGCAACTCATGATGCTTTGGACTCTTTCTTAAGAGACTGAAGAGCAACAAGGTGAAAACAATAACCTGGCTTTACAGTAGCGTTGGATTACAGTTTGCAGTATTTCAGCAGTATTTTCTGGAGAGCTTCTCGATGCGACTGACACACACATTTCAGACTCCTACATTGCAGATAATTAAAACAATAACATTAACAGGTATCACTCCCTAATCGTTCACACGTCTGCTGCAGTTGTCTCAAAAATCAAGTTTAAGGCATAGTGGAGGAAATATTCAGTCTGCATATGTTACCAACATTCCTTCAGCCGACGATTACATAATACAAACAAACATATCTTGTGACGAAACGTAATTATCTACTGAGTTTTGTCTAATCTGCTTGATTCGGTGTCGTGAGAGCCAGCCAGTGTGTGCCAATTAAAGACTGAGTTAAAAAGCCTTTTTTTCTAAACGCTGACACACTTGTGACACACTGTGACGAAGCTGAATCGAGACTTCTTGAGTGCCACCCTGCTTCTCCAGTGTAAGCACTGAGAACATATACTCTACCATGCAGCCCCGACCTTTAACATACAAACATCATCATATTCAGGTGCACTGAATCGTTTCAGTCGTTCAGTGTCCTTCAGTTTGTCAAAGCTCTGGAAAGAGAGGAGCTTCACAGAGCCTCACACAGTCACACCAACAAAAAACCTGGAGAAGAGCAGCGGCTGTCTGCGTGAGGCTTCATTTCCTCCTCAGCGGTCTCTTTGATCTCTGGTCCTAACTGAGGAGGAGGCAGGCCATCTCTCTCCAACACTGCTGGTGACCTGCAGCAAAGCAACATTTGCCTTTTAATGGACTCCTTTCACTGTTTGTTGAATTTGTATTATTTTTTTCAGTGTCACTTTTTGTTTTTCACCCCCAGCAAGTTTTGACATCATATTTCTTACCTGAGGTGGTGGACAATGTCTCATGACAAAATGTGTACGAAGAGAATGGCCAGGCCAATGTTGAGCAGGATAACCATGCAGATCATGATGGTGTTTGGGCCCTCGAAAAGAAAGGAACATATGAGATATCAGGTCATTTTTGACCAAAATAAACTCAACAGTAAGACTGTATGCTTACTGTTAAGTTTCACACCTTGTGAATGTGTAGAATTATTGGAGACATTTGAGACTCTCATATCTGTCCGTTAAATATGAAGCTACAGCCAGTAGAGTGTTAGCTTAGCTTAGCTTAGCAGAAAGACTGGGAGCAGGGGGAAAGCCTTGTTCTGTCAAAAGGTAAAAAACAAGTCTGTCTACCAGCATCTCTAAAGCTCTCTAATTAACATGTTGTATCTTGTCTGTGGACTTTAGAGGTGCTGGGAGACGTTTGGACAGAGCCTGGCTAGCTGTTCCCCCCTGTTTCCAGTCTTTATGCTAAGCTAAGCTAACCATCTCCTGGCTGCAGCTTCATATTTAACAGACAATCATGAGAGTGGTCTTCTCATCTAACTCTCGGCTAGAAAGCAAATAATAATACTTCCCAAAATGTCAAATTATTACTTTAATACTTTTTAAAAACCAAATCATTAATAGGACAGTACTATTAGTACTGAAAATGTCATGGCAACTTCTCCAATAGTTGTTGAGATATTTCAGTCTGGACCAAAGTGGCGGACTGATTGACAGACTGACATTGCCTACCCTATAGCCATGCTGCTAACATGCCTAAAAATAATCAAATGTGAGTCAGTGTGTATATTTACTGTCTTACCTCCAGCTCCAAAGACTCTGCAGTCACCCCATTACTTGGGCTCAACACCATGGCCTTCAGTCTGGCTTCTGCTTTGGGATCCACCTTCGGGGCTGATTTGGCAACAATGGCTTTGGCTTCCACTTGCTTTGGTACTGTTTTAGGCTCAAGATTGGGTGCAGGTTTTGGGGACGGAGCTGGGCTGGGTTGCCATTTTGGTAGCGGCTTTGTCTCTGCTTTGCTGGAAGGCCTGCTCGCCTCCCTGGACTCCACTTTGTTCTCAGAGACGGACGGCGCTGGTTCGTGGACTGATGGAGCTCTTTCAGTTTTGACCTCGGTGGTTTTAGGCTCCGGGGTGACAGCTTTGGAGGACACTTTGGAGGCGGGGCGCGGTGCTTCTTCTTCATCCGGAGAGATGAGGCTATTCCTTACAGGGGCAGCAGCGACAGGAGTGACGTCTGGAGCTTTTGCCTCGGAGTCAAACTTCTGCAGGGGCTTGATCTCCAGGTCAGAGCCCTGCTCGTTCTTGTTGCTCTGACGGCTGGGGGTGCGAGAGGGGCCACGACTGCTGGGGGCCCCTCCGCCCTCAGGTGCAGCCGTGGTGGGAGCAGAAACGGAAGTTGAAGGGGTAGTGGGGCGACTATTGGGCCTGCTGTTGGGTTTATTGCTACCCTTACTGCCACCACCTTTACTGGTTTTGTCTTCATTCCAGCTTCCTGGACTGAGGAGTTTGGGGTCTTCCTTGCTGACGATGCCTGGGCTGGGGGAGGGGGTGCGGCCTGGGGATGAGCCAGGCATGAGGCTGTCCAGTTCATTCATGACTGGGCTTTCGGGTGGCGTGGGCAGGGGCTCCTCCTCAGCTAGCAGCGGCTCATGCATGACTGTGTCTGCGTTCTCGATGCCCTCCACAACCTCCTGTAACACTCTCTTCTTCAGATACTCAGGACCTGTGTGGCACCGGTTCAATCAGTATATTAGTGTTTTTCTCATCATAGAATATCAGTATATTAAGAACAATGATCAGCACTGTTCTCTTATAAAAACTGAATAAATATGAGTCAGCCAAATTAGCATTTTTTGTTTAATTATTACCATATAAAAATATATTTCTGCTGTTTCCCAGTTAACATAATTATCATGGAGCACTCCTTTCTCTCTCCTCCTACAAGACTGATCACAGTTGACTACAGTAGAAAATAACTACTGGACATCTTTTTAATAATCCCCTGCTATCCTCAAACCAGACTAATTTGCTTCCTCTCACCAAAATATCAGGAAATAGCTACAGGAGGAGAGACTTTATAATTATATGATTATGCCATTCTCTCCCTAAACTACACTAATTTCCTGTGACCACAGGAAGCAGCTACTGGGGCTGTTAGAGTTACTGTTAAAGTTACTGAAGCTACAATAATTCTCCACCTCAATGCACATTTTTCCTTCACATTGGTTGTATTTTGCTCACATTTCAGAGAGAAAAAAGTGTAAAAAATGCCTTAAAATAAACTGAAAAAACATTTATGTCAAAGTAAAAGTGAACTTCCTAATATGAAAGGATAAGGCTGGTGAGACCAAAACCAATAATGCATTATAGTCTGTCCATATTAGTCTGTCAGCCTCAAGCCGATTTGTTCCTTCTGAAGATGTAAATATTTAAAAACAGGTCACAAATATATACTTTGATTTAAAAAAAACGCGAAATAATTTCCTAAGAGAGCTGGCCACTGTAGTTTTTAGCAAATGTTACTCAAACAGGAGTAAATAGTGCATTTGTTGGGGACTATTTTCAGCGGCGGATTAATCCACATTTGGTGCTCTACGGAGTATTTACAGCAGCAGGATGGTGTATGTGAGATTGAGTCAAAATAAACTATAGTGTGTGTTCATGTTAATGAAGGAACATGTCACCCAGTGCAACAGTGAGTCTCATTGATTTGTTTGTAATAGTTTGTGGACAACAATGGAGCTCTATGGCACAGAGGAATAAGATATATCAGGCTTTAGATACACAGATAATACTTGTTTGTAGGATCAATTCATTGTTGGTTTTGATCTTTTCATGAGATTTGTTGAAAATAAGACAAATATAGAAAATCACCAGACGTATCCTTTAAGGTGTGAGGCTAAAGAGTTGTTTTTCTCCAGTGCAAATAAACCAGATGGTGCACACGCTGACACTGTACGTCTGTGTTGTTGTCTCCTTGGTGAGATATCGTTCATGGAAGAATGCATAGCAGGACTCAGCCAGGCCTCGTCCATTTGTAGTGTTAGTCAGAGACAATTCGGGCAGCCACTCAGAAAGCTGGATGACTTTCTGCCTGTGTCTGATTCTTTTAAGCTCTCTGCTGACGGAGAAAGCAAGAGAGAAAAAATGCAAGAGGCTCCTAAATGGCTGGGCTGCTTTTGTGTGAATGTTGTAAGCGTGTGGCAATGAAACTGATATGGTCCCTTTGACCCAATAAGATGTTCCTTTTTTAGACATTCAAATGCGACTACCCTTGTGGTGAGCCTCAGCCAAAGATCTGCTAGCTCAAGCTGGAGGTATGCGCAGGGACAGGGTTAGCAGTTATCAGTTTATATTTGCTGTTTCCTTCAAGACATGTCACACAGTAATAAAGTAAGAGTTGTTAATGTCAGACCATCTAAAATTTTGATGTGTGTGCTGATGCCACAAATATAAAGCTATTGTCTGTCGTGTGCATTTTGTGGTGCATTCATGTCATTTGGGAAAGATGGTAAATATGAGCCTCCCACTGTATGAGAAAAATCATTTAGGACATCCAATTTTAGGTGAAAATAACTGCTTGAATACATCTAAGTCTGTGCTTTGAGTCATCAAGTCTTTAGTACAGTTGTTAGCACACTGTATTAACCTTTTTCAAAGAGGTAACATCGTGTCAATAGTTTTTGCACATTTTATCCATTTTGCAGTATTCCTCTAAGGTGAGAAGTTGATGTCCACTGACCTGGCTGGTAGAAGGAAGGGGAGAGCTCTTTAGCCACGAGTCTGGCGATGCTGGACTCACTGTTGGAGGCCTGAGCCGCCTGTTCAGCTGCCTCTGACTTGGCCTTTGAATGGGCCGTCCTGCAGGAGACAGGTGCAACACAATTCACAAATCACTGGTGCTACAACAATCATCCCGATGTTTTATTTTTATTTTACTGTTAGTGGCATGAGTTATTATCTCAACTGATATTTAACACTGTACACTGTTTCAAATTCATCAGCGTGAGTTTAAAAGAACAGTTCAACATTCTGGGGAATATGCTTATTTGCTTTCTTGCCGAGATGCCGAGTTGGGTGAGAAGATGGATACCACTCTTAAATCTGTCCATTAAATAAGAAGCTACAGCCAGGAGATGGTTAGCTTAGCTTAGCATAATGACTGGAAACAGGGGGAAACAGCTAGCTTGGCTCTGTACAAAGGTGACAAAATTAGCACCTATTAGCTAAAGCTCACTAATTAACACATTATATCATGTTTCTTTAATCTGTACAAAAACACATCAAGTAATAAAGAGTTCTAGCACAAAACTCCCCAGAAAACCACAACTTTATGCTAAGCTATGCTAACTAGCTGCTGGCTGTGTCTTATATTTACCGTACAGACATGAGATTGGTATCAATCTTTTCAACTCTTGGCAAGAAGTTGAACTATTCCTTCAACAACAAACTCAGATCACAGAAAAGTGCTCCAAACTACAAAAATGAATGATAATGACAATATCACACTTTTACAGATGAGAGGTTGTCACCTGTGTTTGCAAAACTTTATAGACTCTTAAAACTTTATACACTTCTGGACTATAATGACAGTTTAACACAATTCTGCCGAACATAATTAAACCAACAAGGTGTCACATAAAGCTGAAATGATTGGTAGATCAACAGGAAATAAATTGATCAAGCAAAAATACCAAAAATTACTACTTAATATGAAGATTTGCTGCGTTTCTTTATATCTGTGATAGTAAAGTGAATATCTTTGGGTTTTGGACTGTTGGTCGGAAAAAAACGAGCAATTGACAGACAGTTCCTTGGGATCTGGAAAATTGTGATAGGCATTTTTTTTTTTTTACTATTTTCTGACATTTTATAGACCAAACTATTGATTGATTAATTGTGAAAATAATCTGCAGATTAAAAGATAATAAAAATAATTGTTATTTGCAGCTCTAGTATGACAACTCGTGTTCTCTCAGCCATCAGGTTGCTCAAGAAGCAACTGCACAACGGAGTTTTGTTGATAATGCAGTTGTAAAATGGTCAGAATGCAATATTATGAAGCCAGTGATGGGAGAGTGAAATAATATGTCTGTTCTACAGTTTATTTGCCATTGTGTCATATCTTTATGTATGCTTTAACGCACTTTGACCTTGATCTTGACCTTCCTGATCAAACAAAGTTCGGACCTTGAATGTGAACCCCTTAGAGATGAAGGCTTGAAACTGTGTAAGACTGACCAAAAATACCACAGCACAGGGCTTGTTTATAGTATTCAATCATGTTTAAATGAAGGCCTCGGGTGGGAGGCTGCTGGTCATATGGCTCATTAGTATTATTAGCTATCGAGAGAGGAGGTGTCCATTTCTGCTGTTGGGCTGGGACAGAAATAAATTATGCTTTTATCGCCCAGCAGCAAGACAATGAGTTATTGCTGGCAAGTCACCGAGGTTCCATCCTCACACATATTTCTGTGTGACAGGGAGACAAGAGAGAGACGTCACTGGAAACAGTACAGCAGTGAGGCAAACAGCTTCACAGAAAAGTTTGGACCAACAGTTTTACCCACAATGCAACACTTATGTAATTCTGAACTTCCTCCCTGCGTTTCTCAAGCTTTCCTCCTTAAAATCATTGAAGAACAGGTAACAGAACAAATCTAGGCTAATATAAATAGGACAAACCAATAAACACAAAATAGTAGCAATATTTACTTCCTATTATTATTATTATCATGTTTCTGTCTTCTAATAAATAACAAGATTCAGAAATAAGAGTTTCTAGCTGCTCTGTGAGGATGTATTCCAGCACAGCAGTGCTTTGAGCTAAATGCTAACATCATGCTAACATTCTCACAATGACTAGCGTGTTAAAAGTATTGCTAACATTTGTTAATTAGCACTAAAGACAGTGTGTGTTGCTGTGTGTGTACAGGAATGTCAGTAAATTACAATTTTGACTTGATAATGGTGCCAGATGAACAGGTAAGGGATCACCAAAGTTTTTACAGTTCATCCTCTGGGGAACATGAATGTGTATACCAAATTTCATGCCAATCCCTCCAGTAGTTGTTGAGACATTTTACCCAAAACCACAAATGTCAATGATGCAAGGGGAGAAGTCAGGGGATCATCAAAGTCATTAGGATTTATCCTCTGGGCACCATGAATATCTGTACCAAACTTTGCGCCAATGCATCTTGTAGGAGAAGAAATATTCACCTGGATAACTGAAAACGTTTGACTTGCTGGTGGCACTAGCTGAAAAGTCAGGATCACCAAAGTCAGCAGGCTTCATCTACTGGGGATCGTGAATGATGAAAAATTTCATGGCTGCCCATCCAATAGTTGTTGGGATATTTCAGTCTGGACCAAAGTGGTCGACCGACCAGCCAACAGACTGACATTAACGTCCCCACACGCTGCTAGCGTGGCTAAAAACCCGGCTGAGAGTTCAAGGCTACTGCTGTCTGTCCCACATTAACTGGGAGAATTACTGATTGTGATTACTCTGTGTATACTTGACATACTGTAACTTTACACTGAGCTGAAAATAGCACCGTGGTCCACTTGAAGACTCAGTGGGGAAGGTGCTTCCCACTGGAACAATTAGAAACTCCTGAGGTTCCCTGTTTGTGATAGATGAGCTCCACCTGTCCACACACAGTCAGCACCTCCTCTTCCAGGAAGCCCTACAGCCCGTTATCTCAGATCTCACACGCTTATAATTACACTGAAATCGTTCATTAAAGACAGAGTTATAATAACAACAGCTGCTATTTAGCAACAACTCCCAAGGCAATGGTACAATTTGAAACTGAATCATACCCCACAAATACAACACACGCACATACAAAGAAACACACCTTAGGAATACACAATTTAAGTGATCTACCACGTATGAAGAGGGTGTGTAGTTATGAATGTGTAGACATTAAAATTTGTGTATTTGACTAAATATATGATATTACTCTTACAGGATACGGCTGGCGTTATTCTACATTTTTCTTATTGTCAACAAATCCCATGAAAAGACCAAAACCAACAATGTGTTAATCTGTCTCTCAATACTTTCTGACTGTCTGTCTCTCAGCCCCAAGCTCATTGGTTCCCACCTGAAGAAGTAAAACTTTAAAAACAGATCACAAATATATAGTTTCATTTTTTAAATAAGTCTCAGTAATTTCCTAAAACAGCTGGACTCTGTAGTTTTAAGCAAACGTTACTCAGACAGGAGGAAATAGTGCATTTGTTGGGGACTATTTCCAGCGGTGGATTAATACACATTTGGTGCTCTAGTGAGCGAGTATTTTCAGAAACAGGACAATGTAAGCGGGATCCACTCAAAATAAACTACAGTGTGTGTGTGTTCATGGTAGTGAAGGAACATGTCACCCAGTGCAACAGTGAGGCTCACTGATGTGTTTTTAATAGTTTTTGGAAAACAATGGAGCTCTATGGCACAGAGGAATAACACAGGAGGTGTAGAATTAGCAGCCCGTTAGCAGAGCTTCAGTGCTCCGTCTGTGATGCATTCAGGCACAGTATTGAGTGTAGGTCACCTGTCCTTTGGCAGTGCTCAGAGTTTCAATTTGTTTATGTTTTCAAGATGACAATAAAAAAGATCATGTATAAAACTATAGCTGTCAAATACATTTAGTGGAGTAAAAACCTTTTTGTGAGGGGCAATGAGCCAAAAAGATTGGGAACCACTGGTTTATTATATATAAATGCATTGTATTTTGTAAACTTAGCCAAAATCTTGTATGTGAAACTGCAATCTGTAAAGTAACTAGTAACTATAGCTGTCAGATAAATGTAGTGGAGTAAAAACTACATTTCCCTCTGAAATGTAGTGGATTAGAAGTATAAAGCAGCATAAAATACTCAAGTACAAATAGCTCAAAATTGTACTTAACTACAGTACTCAAGTAAATGTGCTGTCACTTTCCACCTCTGACAGGTGAGTAGCCAGCTTAAGTGTAGCCAACACTAAAAAGAATAAAGGTAGCTGAAAGATGGCTTGTTGGAGCAAAGTGACTACAGTAGCTGCTACACGTCAGTATCAATGCCTCATCAATGGTTCCAGCAGCACAACTCTTAGAACCATAAATGTGCAGAAACCTCAGTCTTGAGTAGTGCTAACCATCACATGTCCTTGAGTGTGGAGTAAGAGCTCACCCCTGCATTGCACTGCAAAGGAAGAACAGATTTAACCCTAAAATATCCAGTCAGGTTATCCAAATGTAGTAGATGCTGCACTGGTGCATCTCACTGAACCAGAGCCAGCAGGAATTAAAGAGCAGCTCAGTACAGTGTTTCCCGGATGGAACCCTATATTTGTAGAGGGCCAGCAGTGTAATAATATATCCTCCGCTGTGGTTATAGTTGCTAAAGTTGGCTAGCATAGCTGCTAACTGTGTGGTAGGTGGCAGAGCTAATATGGGGATTGTTTTGACTGATAATTCCCACCTGACAAGCCGTTGTTCAGCTGTTGGGTATTTATACACATTTTATTCCAACAGTAATGTTATATCGTAGAATCATTGAGGTAATTTTCATCCATATGCTCTGGTATATCACTCAGCTTCTTTATTAACTGCTATGCCAGCTTTTTCTTTCTTTTTTTTTAAAAACTTTATTTATTGAACACAACATTTCAAACAGGGATGTTAGAACATATCACTTCAGTTCAAGACAATACAACTGAGGAAAAACTGCCTGAAATACAGATAAAATCAAATAGTTAACTTAAATTAAGAAGCAAAATAACTAAATAGTAAATAAAAATAAAAATATATAATACATTTAAATGTAAAATAGAGAAGTGTCATGTAAAAGTGTGTCAGTGAGTCATGTAGTTTTAATGACTTTTTACTATTAATATGTCTCAAGGATTTAAGAACTTTGGGAGCTTTAATCTGCTAATGAGCATTTGTTTTGGTAGTTTTTGGTGGTTTTAGTGATAACTCTGTCTCAAACACGATCCTGCTGAGAATGAGGAAATACAGGCTGTAGATTAAACAAAAAGAAAACGCTCAGAGTCTGTGATGATTTCATGTGGGTTCATCACTACGAGCAAATCCTTTCACATCCACGTAGTCATGTGATCCATTGTTAATATAAAAATATTGATTGAAGCTACTTTAAGTTTTCTGCAGTCAACCAGATGATATGTTCTATGTAATCTATCATTAAAGAGCAGCGGTGGAAGAAGTAAAAGTAGCAATACCACAGTGTAGAAATACTCTGTTAAAGTAAAAGTCCTGCATTCAAAATTCTACTTAAGTAAAAGTACAAAAGTATTAAAAAGTAAAAGTACTCATTAGGCAGAATGGCCCATTTCAGAATTGTGTATATTATATTACTGGATCATAATTATTGATGCATTAATGTGTTCATCACTTTAACGGTGCAGCTGGTAAAGGTTAAAGGTTCTACTTTATATACTGCAGGGTAGTTTAACCTATAATAATGCATCATAATTTATTAGTTGATTATATTTAGTTTTATTAATCTGAATCTGCAAAGTAACTAAAGCTTTAAAATCAATGTAGTGGAGTAAAAAGCACAATATTTCCCTCTGAAATGTAGCTGAGTAGAAGTATAAAGCAGCAGAAAATAGAAT
This sequence comes from Macquaria ambigua, assembly GCA_008360985.2. NCBI lineage: Eukaryota > Metazoa > Chordata > Actinopteri > Centrarchiformes > Percichthyidae > Macquaria > Macquaria ambigua. The sequence goes on from VMKM01000994.1 coordinate 26,223, forward strand.
TACTCAAGTAAAGTACCTCAAAATTGTACTTCAGTACCGTACTTTCCACCACTGCAGACAGACGAAGTAGGATCGAGTTCTTGAGATACTGTAAACACTGGATTTTTATAAGCCCCCTCCTACAATAGAACAAAAGGATTCGGGTCAAAATTAGCCAGAGTGGCTCTTTAAGTTGTATAACTGCTGCAGTCTGTGTCGGTCCTCCAGTGCTTCTCCACAACCAAACATGACATTTGACACTGTGACCTAAATACCCTTTATGCTTTTAGGGCTGCCTCGAGGAGACGCTTGTTGTACTCTGAGGAGTGATGAGACGTCAGCTGTAGGAAACTGAACAAACTGCCTTCGAGATCACAGAATAATCTACACATTAAATCTTAAGTTACAGCCCGTGCAAATGCAAAAGCCTTTTCTGTTCTGCTGTTTTGTAACCGTTTGTTATTCGTCACGCTGCAGTCTGCTGATGGCAAGAGATATTCTGTCATTCTGGCATGTGCCACTGGATCTTTGTGGAGGGTCCTGTTCAACTGTGTGGCGAGAATGTGTGTGTGTGAGAGAGAGAGAGAGAGAGAGAGAGAGAGAGAGGGAGTGTGAAAGAGTGATTTAGTTTCTATAAAAAGACGACTAAATGTTTCGGAGCATAATTAAATCAACTTTGCCAAAATACACGCACATTAAGAGCTGATTGCAACCTCATTATTGCAACATTGCTAAGAGGTCACGTAAGGAATAGCTTCAGAGATCTCATCCATTTCTGTCATTACTGATCAGTTATTTTTTCCTCTGTGAGATTATTTCTCATTAAATAAGTAACCAAGTCCTGAGCTGCGGTCAGAACTGAACTTTGTTTACAAATGTTGCGCCCGGCTGATGGCTCGCCCGACACAAAATGCTCGTATCAGCAGTACAGTATGTAATCCAAGCTGCACAACTAAAGCTAGGTGTGGTACATATACACGCTAACCCTTTATACCCAAGCACTTGCTTATGAGCTGTGTCATATTTATATCCGCGGAACCATTTGACACCACTGCTGACGCAAGATGGATCTGTGATCTCTTAACTGTTGTCGGCGAGCAGTGGAGCTAAAGCACACGGAGGGTGACAGAAACTCTACATCAGCAGGCAGACTGCTGTTTTCAAGCAGAGTTGTGGGACAAGTATTTGATTTACTAAAAGAGGACAAAGTGATGAAGAAATAGGTGTGCAGACAAAAATACAGAGCCACTGCGATTCAGCATAAGAAAACAGTCTGTGTGTGTGACTAGACAGGAAAGATGGGGTTTGGAGGTAGGGGGAGGGGGGATAATCAGCTGTTGCATTCCCCTGTGATTGTGATACAGCAAGAGTGCGCCTGTCCATATTTAGTCAGGGCTCCTCTGTGACCACAGGGCCCCTTTGTGTGCATCATTTACACCCCGTTCTGCCACACAGGTCCTCCTTCAGCAACAGAACAATGTCCACAGAGTGTCTGAATGCTGGGGAACGCTTAGCTAACTGGACTTGAAGAGGCCAGGTCTGGCATCCCATGCAGTGCACAGGTTGTACATGTATTTTTAACCCCGGACTTCATTGCCAAAGGATCATAGAGTGAGGAAGCTACTGCCAGGAACAGATGTGTCACGTCTCCGCTGCTTATATAATAACAGATTTCTATTTAACGTGCAGCACCACTCCAGAGCGGCTGTTGTTTAGTTAGCGTGGTGGCAAAAGTATTCAGACTTAAATAGACGTACCAATACAGCAAAGTTAAAATATTCCATTGCGAGTAAAAGTCCTACAAAAGTATTATCAGCAAAATGTACTTAAAGTATCAAAAGTACTTTAGTTCTGCAGAAAATGGTCCCTGTGACTGATATATTATTGAAAATAACATACTGATGCATCAATGTGTAAGAAGCATTTTAATGTTGTAGCTGGTTGAGGTGGAGCTACTTTTAACTAATTTATAAACAGTTAGCTAGTTTAGTTCAGTGGTTCCCAACCTAGGGGTCGGGGCCCCTCCTAAGGGTCATAGGATGAATCTGAGGGGTCGTAAGATGATTAATGTGAGAGGAAAGAAGAAAAAACTAAGTTCTGATAAGCAAATTTGGATTCATTTTTTTGGACTTTTCTCTTTAAGTAGTTTTTTTTGTGAATTATTGGATAATTTAACATTTATTTTAATTAAATCATATGAGAGGGGAAATGTCTCTTTGGTGGAGATTTGTGAAACATGTGACAAAGGGCCCCAAGCTGACACGTTTTTTTGTGAGGGGCAATGAGCCATAAATGATTGGGAACCACTGGTTTAACACATAAAAATGCATTGTGTTTTATAAACTTAGCCAAAAGTTTGTACGTAAAATTGTAATCTGAAAAGTAACTAGTAACTCCAGCTGTCAGACAAATGTAGTGAGAGTAAAAAGTACAATATTCCCTTCTGAAATGTAGCAGAGTAGAAGTATAAAGTAGCATTAAATGGAAATACTCAAGTAAAGTACCGTACTTGAGTAAATGTACTTACAGTAGTTTGGAGTTTTACATATTCAAGAAGCTGGTAAAGATATATTTCCTATGAGGTCATGTTTGGTTTGTAAAGGTGTTTCTGAAAGCAGTCCTATATTAAGTGTTTTTGCTTCCAGCTCTGTCCAGGCGCCTGTGGATGTGCTGTAGGTGAGCTTAAAGCACTGATACAACGAACACTGGCCCATAACTCTTATATAGTGCTTATCCTCAGAGTACAATATTTAGATTTCAATCTGCTGGGACAGGGGTCTGCGGTCCATCAGTGCAAGTCTCACTGCTGTAAACACTGGGCTTATTTCAGGTGCTGAAGATGACTGTGGACAAAAACACCACCGCCTTGTACGGTCACAGGCAAACTGAAGGTAGACGCATGCACGTATGAACAATATACGACGTGAGAAAAACATGTTTCCTGACAGTTTGATTTCATATGAATTGATTTCTCACTGTGATTAGAAAGAGGTTTAAATATTCTCATATTCACTTTCTTTGTCAGACAGGTAATGGTGGCGATTACTCACAATCAGCTCTTCAACACGTCACACTGGTCATGGAACTGGTCTGTCACTATGTTAAAGGAATGGTTTGACATTATGGGAAATATGTTTATTCGCTTTTTTGCTGAGAGTTAGACGAGAAGATCGATACCTCTCTCATATATCTTTCTGCTGAATATGAGGCTACAGCTAGCAGCTGTTTAGCTTAGCTTAGCATAAAGACTGGAAACAGGGGGAAACAGCTAGCCTGGCTCTGAACAAAGTTAAAAAAACCAGCACCTCTAAGCTCACTAATTGACATGTTGGCTCCCGTGTGTTAAATCCGTACAAAAAAGACAAGTTTAACCACAACTTGTCGTTTTTACACGTCAGTTTTTGTACGCATTTATCAAACACGATACAACGTGTTAATGTGCTTATAGGCTGTTGGGCTCATACGCCCATTATTTGCGCTAAGCTAAGCTAACCAGCCTTTGGCAGTGGATTCATATTTAGCATACAGACATGAGAGTGGTATCTGTTCATCTAACTCTTGGCAAAAAAGCAAATAAACACGTTTCCCAAAATGACAAACTATTCCTTTAAGGTTTACATTTACAGTCAGCTGTAGCACTTTATATAATCAAATAAAATGCCCAAATCTGTGTGTCGATGCTGTAAGGACACTGCGACTGTCTCAGGGGCCATGAGGGGTGAACTGTAAACTGATATTGTGACATGGCTTGCTCCAGTGAACATGACTGCAACTTTTGTAAGAAACGTCAATATTTCTGCAACCTCAGGGACTAAAAGCGGCATCAGAAAGTCAACCGAGTGTCAAACTTTGAAACATTTTGGAAACTGGAACAGAGGTCGGCTTCATTATTCCACGAGTAGCCTAAATAACTCCAGTATGTTAGTTGTTAAAGGAATAGTTTGAAAGTTTGGGAAATATGCTCATTTGCTTTTTGCCAAGAGTTAGATGAGAAGATCGATACCAAACAAGATATAACGTGTTCATTAGTGAGCTTTAGAGGTGCTGGTAGACAGATATTGTTACCGTTGGACAGGCTAGATGTTTCCCCCTGTTTCCAGTCTTTATGCTAAGCTAAGCTAACTGTCTCCTGGCTGTAACGGACAGATATGTTTCATCAGGTCAAAAAATACAAATTACAAATGCAACTGATGAAACTGTTCAAGCCCCATGAATTGAGATGCCATCAATATTGTTACTGGTGGTAATGACTTCTGGGTACTCAGGAAGTGATGAGCTAAAACGGGAAAGTGGAAAGCAAAAGTTTCTTCAAAATGGAAGACGATTTTGCTGAATGGTTAGAATTAATTATGGACATTGGCTCTTCTGAATTTCTGATCGCAAGCACTAATACTTATCAATAAAAGTTCTCTGAAACGTAATAATAGGACGTAAATATTCCTGCGATCTTTTTTTGTATTTACTTGTACTTTTTCCCTGTTATTGGTTTTTCCTATTTTATTTGTATTAGCTGCTCTTTTGAGCCCAGAGTTGTTGTGTTCTTCAGTGATTTACTGTAAGACTGTGTAGTTAAAGTGAGTCCAGTCTTAGTTGTTGAACTGTCACTCAGGACACACTGCCAGTTCAGACAGATTTAGCAACAGAAACACAAAGAGACACAGAGGGAGAAAGGTCTTTTCAAATGGTGCAAAAACTACACTGAGAAAAGTCAGAACAACTTGTATTACATCCATTATGGAAAACCACAATGGGCTTGAACATTTGGTTATGCAGAGTGCGATATGAAATCCTGTGGTTCAAACACTGTTACTCTAAACAGCCACTTTAGCCACTGCACTCATTATTTCTTATCTGTAATGCAGTATTAAATAAACATAATGGCTCTTTGGTTGTGTTTTCTATTATGGGAATTATTGTGACCAGCAGCCAGAGTCAGTAAAGGGAGTTAGCGGCTCTGAATGAATGAAGTGTCTCTTTTTATTGCTTTTGTCTCCATATGAACTGTTTCCCCTCATTTACCTTCATACACTGCCCTCTGAGTAAACCTAGCCACAGTTTGTGCCTCTGCATGTTTGAGCCACAGCACTAAGCATCATTTTCACTAAAAAATAAATACTCTGTGATCTTTGAAAAAAACCTGGAGGTTTTCTAACATTACTTACCGATGTTCTGAAGGTATTTCCAGAATCCTCAAAGACGCCTCTAATCATCCGGATAAAAACATATTCCATCTGTTGCACGAAGAAAAGTATTTTTTAACACACTTCCCAAGCTGTGACTATATTTCGTATCCAGGTAGTTGTAAAAGACATATGTCCCTTCTCGTTTTGTACAACTCAAGAAAAATATAAACACGTTATTTTGCATGAAAATATAAAATAATACAATGCAACATCAATATAGACAAATAAAAATGTATAATAAAACGTTTACATTTTGTTCATCTTTATTTGGATTAGGAAAAAGAAACGAAAGAAAAGAAACGGGTTAAAAATCTTTTTGTCATTCAGCAGATGGAATATTTGTTTCATCCAGATGGTTAGAGGAGTCTTTAAATATTCTGCAAATACCTTCAGAAGAGCTGTAAATGATATTAAATGACCTTTTGGGTTTTTCAAAGATCACTGGGTAATTATTATTTTTAGAAAAATGGCTGCTTAGCGCTGTACGGAGCCCCTGAAAGGTCACGGTGGGAAATAATTGATCATTTCTTCGCAATATTTTGTGTTACCTCGCATTACGTTCTGCGTTTCCTTCTGATCCACAGAGAAAGACTGAGCTGTATTATCATATAGTATAATGTATTTTCTAGCTCTCTCACAGACAGACTGACTATCGCCATGAGATGACAGAGCTCCGGCAGTTGCCATCACTGTGCTTGTGGCTGTAGCCATGGCCGTGCATTTGTTTGTAATGGGTGTAACACTGCATGCAGTGGTTGTGTGTGTGCAGTGAGTTGACCTGGGTGTGCTGGCTGAGCGTTGCATTGAAGCTACTGTATTCCTGCACTCCTGCAGTGTATTCACATCTGTTATATCTCATAGAAGCACAGCAGGTTCAAATCCAAGTGTGGCTTAACAATGCTTTCTTGGTTAATGTTAACAGGAGCAGTAAAGAGTAGCCACAGTACAGCTAACACAGTCATACCCAGAGCATCGTAGATTCAACCGCAAATGCAGCCGTAGTCTGAGCTGGCTGTGTACTGTCCGAGCTCGGCCTTTTAAATGACTAATAAGCAATAAATGCATCATGTAAAGAGTCTCACATCATCTCTCCTTTCTGTAGTATCTGCAGAGCGTTCCCCTGAACTGGCAGTGTATTATAACTGGACTGAACCAACACACTAACTGTTCCTATGGATCAGGAGAATGCAAAACTTAGTTCAGAAAAAAAAGAAATCCTACTGTGACTCTTCTGGGGCTCCATAGCGCTGTGACTCAAATGTAATAGTAATACATGAGTGGTACAAACTAGGGCTGGAGTAAACCTTGAAAACTCAGAAGAGACTGAGAATCATCTCTCCACTCATCTGTTCTTACCTGGAAGCAGCGATCTCCGCCTTCTGCTTGCCGATGGCTGCAGCCCTCTGAGCGCCCTCCACCGCCCGCTCCACCTTCTGCTTGATCTTGGTTCCCTTCAGCTGGATCACCCTCTTCTTCATGGCCTTCACCAGCATGTTGTTCATGTACTTGCCCTCCTCCTTCCCTCCCTCTGCGAAGGTGGTGCAGCCGTAGCCGTGTCTCTGGTTGTTCAGCCACTCGCCCTCGTACTTCAGCCCGCTGGACCTTTCGCTTATTCCATATCCTGAGCGTTTGTCGTTCTTCCACTCGCCCATGTAGACCTCTGTGGTGGTGGCGTCAATGTCGGCCTCCACTGGGGGGAAGTCCTCAGCTCCGGCCAGGCTCTCGTCCCCGATGCTGATGGTGGAGTTGGTGTCGCTGGCGTTGGAGCTAAGAGCTGATTCTGTCCTCAGGAAGCTGATCTTGCTCTTCTGGCTGGACAGCGAGGTATTTGAGTCGGACTTCTTCAGCTTACCCAGCAGGGAGCCCCTGCGAAACAGGCCCTTCTTCTTGGGTTTCACAGCCTCTGGATCCACCTGGAGAGTGAGGGCGAAGCCTCCACGGGACGGTCCCAGCTGGGTCGGGGTGGCGACAGGTGTCTCCTCACCTGAGGCGTTGGTGGTGGTGATGGTGGGGATGTCTTGCTGCAAGACGGTGCCGTTGCTGTGCTCGCTGCGAAGGGAGGTCAGGGAGGTACGAAGAGGGGAGCGGACAACTGCTGCCATGCCATAGGGGACGCTCTGACGGACCCCATAGCCGTGCCGCATCCCGCCAGTGAATTGACCCTGGAAAGTACCTGGAAAAACATCAGAAAACAGAGAGTAAATCTTTTCTAACTGCACCACAGACCAAACATCAGAGGCTACCTTTAAGCCATGCTAGCAGCGTGACTCTAGGGATGGCAATGTCAGTCTGTCGGTGGGTTGGTCCACCACTTTGGTCCAGACTGAAATATCTCACCAATTATGAGATGGATTGCCATGAACATTCAGGGTGTCCAGAGGATGAATCCTAATAATTTGGGTGCTCCTCTCACTTTTCCTCTAGCGCCACCAGCAGGTCAAAGCTTTCAATTATATCTCAACATCTACTGGATGGATTTGCACAACATTTTGTACAGACATTCATGGTTTCTGGATAGCAAACCCTACTGTATTTGGTGATCCCCTGACTTTTCCTCTAGCGCCATCATCGGGTCAAAATTGTAATTTGTCCAATACTTTGGTTTATGACCAAATAGCTACAAAACTAATGACACTCCTATCAGCCTTAGCTATACTTTTATATGTTTAGTGCTAATTAGCAAATATTAGCATGCTAACACACTAAACTAAGGTGGTGAACATGGTAAACATTATACTTTAGCATTTAGCTAACAGCCTCACAGAGCTGCAAGCACGGCTGTGGACTTATAAACATGTCTTGCTAAAACTATGCAGCGGAAATAGTTCACTCCATATAAAACTGTACAAACTGTACTTTTATTTCTGCCAGAATGTCATGGCTATCTTTAGCGTGAAAAGTCTCATTCATTTATGCCCCCACTGACAAGTCATCTTGAGGTCTGGTCTCATGCTAAAATTGACGTGTGTGGATTATAGTGACAGCTAGGCCTCAGCCCATGAGGCCAGGAGGGCATGGGGCTTGTGGGCTTTTATTACAACCTGACATCTGGTGCTATCACATCCCCTGCTGCAACGTCCACCAGACTGGGCTTAAAGCTGATGAGTCAGCTGTTAAGGAGGGGAACCACTACTATTGTACAAGCAGAGATCACCTCAATCGATTTTATACGCCTAACTTGTTTAGTTTCTTCTACACAATCACATGGATGTGCTGTGGGATATCGATGCACCAGAAGCTTCCAGAGAATATCTAAGGATTAAAAAAACTTAAAATATTAAAATATTCAAGATTGTTTGTAACCTCTCTTCAGATGTTGTGGAGGAATTTCATTTAATCTAGCCTAACCTGGCCTGTTAGCAACAAACTCTTGATGAAGTTAATTTACTCAAGTACTGCATTTAAAGAACAACTTTAAAGTACTTGTACTTTACTTGAGCATTTCCATTTTATGCAACTTACTACTAAGTAGTACTACTATTTATCTGACAGCTATAGTTACTAGTTACTTTGCAGATTCAGGTTTTACATACACAACATAAACTGATTAGTTTATAAAAATATGATGCATTTTTATAGAATTAACTACACAACAGTGTATATATATATATATATAAGTATTAAATAGTAACTTTACCTACACCAGCTACAACATGAAAGTACTGATTACACAGTAATCCATCAAAGACAATAATATAATATATAACAATATAACACCAAGAGGGACTATTTTTTTGCATGAGTACTTTTGCTTGACACTTTAAGTACAATGTGCTTATGTATAGTACTTTTACTTAGTAACCAAGCTTTTTCTTGTAACATGTCAGTATTCCTACTTTTAGTAAGTAAAGGGTCTGAATGCTTCTTCCACCTCTGCTGATGATGGTGTAGTTTAACAAAATGGAAAGATTCCTGTGGGGTTTGATTTCCAACCAGCTCTGAGCAGCTCTCTTGACTGACAGCAGCAGGGTGATATTTTCTTCTGGTTACACACAGACATCATAAACGGCCGTGAGGATCGTCAGGCTGCTCCTCTGTGATTTGTCTCCACGTCGCCTGCGATGAACTTGGTGCGATGAACCAAACAGACACACTTGACTCATAAAATAACCCCACTGTAGTGAAATCCAGTGGTGGAAAGTAACTTTCCTTTTTTTACTTTTGTGTTTCCATGTTATGCTGCTTTATACTTTTTACTCCACTACATTTCAGAGGGAAATATTGTACTTTTTACTCTGCTACATTTATCTGACAGGTGTAGTTATTAGGTACTTTGCAGGTTCAGGTTTTAGATACACAACATATGATTAAAAAATAAAATATAATGCATTTTTACACATTAAACTACCCAACAGCATATAAAGTAGTTAGCTTCACCTCAACCAGCTACAACATTAAATACTGCATCAGTTATAATATTCCAGTATTATAATATATATAATAATATATCACTCAGAAAGGGGCCATTCTGCATAATGAGTACATTTACTTTGGATGTATATTTTGCTGATAATACTTCTGTACTTTTATAAAAATTTGATTCTAAATGCAGAACTTTTACTTGTAACAGAGTATTTCTACATTTTGGTGGGCCTATGAGTACTTTTACTTAAGTAAAGGATCTGAGTACTTCTTCCACAACAAAGTAACAAAGTATATTTACTACGAGTACTGTACTTAAGTACAAATTTGAGGTACGTGTACTTTACCTGAGTATTTCCGTTTCATGCTACTTAATACTTTCACTCCACTACATTTGTCCGACAGCTGGAGTTACTTTACAGATTAAGATTTAACATAAAAACATGATCATCTTATAAAATATGATGCATTGTTATATATTAAAGTACAGCATATAAAAATAATTAAATTAGCTCCACTTTTACCAACTGCAACATTAAAGTGATGAACACATAATCATCAGTAACTATAAACTAATATTATAATATACATGACTTTGAAATCGGACATTCTGCATAATGAGTACTTTTACTTCTGGTACTTTAATTTTATTTTTTAATGCATGACTTTTACTCGAGTATTTTTACACTGTGGTATTTTTTACTTATACTTAAGTAAAGGATCTGAGTACTTCCACCACTAGTGTACTCACAGAAACTTAATGCAGAGTAGCCTACAAAGTACATTTACTTCACTTCACAATTTTAATGTACTTGTACTTTACTTGATTATTTCCATGTTATGCTACTTCATCTACTCCACTACATTTCAGAGGGAAATAAGTATTTTAACACTGTTGCATTGCTTTTTTTTTTACTGAAGTAAAAGCTCTGAGTACTTCTTCCTCCACTGCTTCTTTGCACTGTAACAAATTAAAAAGTCTCACTTAGTCACTTAATCTCACCTCCATCAGCATATGTTTCTGTCCCATATCCATCCTGAAGCCCATTATTCCATGTTCCCTCATACTTTGCTCCACTGCCAACACTGATCCGGATCCCATATCTCCCTTTGAAGCCATGAGTCCATTCCCCTTTGTAAATCCAGTGTCCTTTGGTCTCTATTCCCAGACCGTGACGCTTCCCCTGCGACCAGTACCCCTCGTAGGTGTTTCCGCTGGGCCAGGTGTAGACCCCCACCACCTCGAAGCCGTAGTTCCAGGAGCCGGAGAACTCGCCCTGGCCTTTGGGTCCGGTGCAGATGCCATGGCCGTGGGCTTTGCCTCCCTCCCAGCCTCCGCAATAAGCTCCGCCGTCGTCAAACTCAAAGCGACCTCCACTCATGCCTCCCCGCAGCCCAATAACGCGCCGATCAGAAAGTAAAGCTGTTTTAGTCTGTTACCTGGCTAAAGATAAAACCTCCGTCAGTCTGACTTCACCTTCACCTGACATCAAAACTGATTGGAGATATCCTTGGTGCTGAACTTGTGGGGGGTTCTTCTTTCGGAGTTGGTTTGGGGATTTCTGAGCGTGTCCATGAAGCTCCGGTGCGCACTCCACACTTTAGGCTACTTAAACCTTTATTTTGTTTGTCCTCTTTTACTCCAGCGTCTTCTTCTTGGATTCCTCGATTCCACTCATCAATCCACAGATTTCCTCCAGAATAAAGTACAAGCTGTTGTTACAAAATTTGGATGATTAAATCGAATTATTTCTGTATTTTTTTCTGTCTTGACAAGCCAGGGATCTTACATGGCTTTTTCCAGGTGGCCACAGAGAAAAGCCCCTTTCCCCCCTGTCCCTGCCACCCAGCTATCTCCTGACAGTCGCTGCTGTTGGAAATATTTTAGCAGACCTAACAAGGCGACCAATCCACACACACCCTTCCAAAAATACAACCCAATCCTTACTCTGCTGCCTGCAAGGAGCCATGCCAGAGTCTTGCCACCTCGGGGCTGAAGTACATGCCATTCAGGACACTATAGGTTTTGCTCACATACAGTCCGCCCACTTAATGCAGCTTGAACATAATCATCCTCTAATAGGCTATTAAGCTTGATGAAAGATATTTCAGGAAGTAGATAAATCTCTTTAATTTCCCACTGAGGTTCCTGTGTGGTCTCATAGATCTTATGGCGTAATGTCAAATGGGATCAGGATAATATTTCTACAATATTTTAGTAGGAAATTACAGCCTGTGTGTCTGTAGTTGAGGTTATAATAACTTTATTTAACAATATATGTAGGCCTCAGTTATAGTATAATCCTATACGGTATATTTTGGGATATACTTATTGTTTTACTATAAAAGTTGAATCATAAATCGATAGGATATTGTCATTTTCATAAATAGTAGTTAGAGTTATAGTTTGCTGTATTACTACAGGAGCCTACTTGCAAAATATACAATTTACTGCTAATATATCCACTCATTAATCATTTTTCTTAATTTTATATGGGAACTAATGTAATTTACAAACATTGGGAATTAATATAAGGTTAATTTCATTATGGGACATGGCTGTGTTTTACTGTGTTTCACTCTCTTCACTCCCTCTGCTGGGAAATGTCGGTAACTGCATCATAAATATTTCTGTTCCTCTGTAAACTGTGCTAAACTTTTTGGAATACTAATGAGCAGCGATGGAAGAAATACTCAGATTTTTTACTTAAATAAAAGCACCAATACATTAATGTAAAAATACTCGATTACAAGTTAAAGTCCTGCATTCAAAATCCTGCAATTAGCAAGTATTATCAGCTAAATATACTTAAAGTATCAAAAGTAAAAGTACTCATTGTGCAGAAAAAATGGCCCCTGTGACTGATATGTTTCAGATTGATGCATTAATAGCATTTTACTGCTGTAACTCATGGAGGTGGAGCTGTTTTTAACTACTTTATTTACATATAAGTAGTTTAGTCCGGTGGTTCCCAGGTTGGGGCCCCGACCAAAGGGCCACAACATGAGTTTGAGGGGTCGTGAGATGAGTACTGCATCAATTTTACTCATCAGAGTCTGTTCACAGGTCTTAGGGAGTACTAGCCTACTACATATGTGAAAAAAGTAGTATAAAGTATTTTGTGGCTCCAGAGGGAGCAGCTGGGTGAAATCGGATAAACTGCCTCATGTGATGTCACTTGAGTCAGCCTCGGTTGCAGTCTGAAGACTACAAGTTTGAAAATGAAAAAAAAAAATCTGATGGTGTGGGGTCAAAACGAACCGAGCTTACCGGACCTCTGCAGCCCGCTGCTCATCTCTGCTGCAGGCTAGCAGCTAGAAGCTACATTAGCCGCTACTAGCATAACACACCTGAATCTCTGTCCAAACTGTCAGTGGTCGAGTTGCATTGTGGGTCATGTAGGTGCCAAGTTTTGACAAGGAAGAAGAATGAAAAAGATGATATCTCTGGTTCTGCTGCATCGATTTGAATACTTTTTGTTTCAAACTGTCCATCATGAGTCCGACAATATTATAAGAGGACGATGCTGAATTATGTGGAGTACTTTTATAATGTGAGAGGAAAGAAGAAAGTTCTTGCTACATGAATTCATTCTTTTTTTTTTTTTGGACTTTTCTCTATTCTTTGTCTTCTTTTGTGAAGAGTTATTTAAATGGAAACGTGAGTGGTTTAGAAGGGAAATCTCTCTTTGGTGGAAACGTGGCAAGGTCCCAACTAGAAACAATAAGTCTAATAAGGGGTCACAAGAAAAAAATAATTGGAAACCACTGCTTTATTCTTTTAAAATACATTGTATTTTACAAGCTTATCATATGTTTTTTAATGTCAAATCTTAATCTGAAAAGCTGCTAGTAACTACAGCTGTCAATTTAATTTTAGTGGGCTTAAAAGAAATCTGGCAATACTCAAGTTAATTACAACTAGGCTATTGCTCTGCACCACTGAAATTACAGGCCTTCACACATGTTGATCTGTTGACATTTCCTTTTACTTTTTACATTAGTGTTTTTGGCCACTTGCACGTGTAGGCATATACAGCGTACAGACTCTAACCCTGCCACTGGCCCTGTAGTCCATCGCCTCGGTGTCCTTACGCGGAGCCGCTTGACCTTCCACTGAAACGCTCCCTCCGCGGGTCTCCACCGCGCATGTTTGTGCGTAGCTCATCATGTGATGTAACACGGTCGCACATTGATTTAATTGTAAGTGCAGCAGCATGCTCGAGTAAGTGGCTATTTGCATATGGATTAGGCTGTGCGGGGTTTATTTAAAATCTCTGTTTTCACTCGGAGGTGAAGCTGATTTCAGCACCGGAGCTGTCCGAGACTGACGGATGCTGCTGCCGCGTGAACCGACGATGCTGAGCTCGAGCTGCTGAAATCCTCTCCCTCTCCCTCTCCCTCTCTCTCTCTCTCTCTCTCTCTCTCCTCTTCTCTCCCTCCTCGCTCCTCTCCTCTCCACACGCACAAAACGCTCTGTCATGGCGTCTTCCAACCATGTTACCCCCACCAACTGTAGCTGGTGGCCCATCTCAGCCACGGATGAAGACGGCAAAATCACAGACGGGGAGGAGTGCGAAGAACCGACGGCAGAGCTCAAACCCTTCAACAAAGACAGGCTCGTTTTGTACCACTGGACGCAGTCTTTCACCTCCCAAAAGGTAAAAAAAAAAGAAAAGAAAAGGCTTGAAAATGGAGGTGGCTCCACGTCTCTTTGCATGGCATGAAGCTACAGCGTGGAGCTCCCCGTGTTTGTTTGTGATGATCAAAGCATGTTTTTTTAGTGCATGTTTATTCCTGCACATACCTCCGGAATATGAATATGATCCTGCAGCTGGGCAGATCTCCCATTTGAGACGTTTGGAAGAGCGCTGCAGCAGGGGGGCTCGTTTGTTTCCTCGACATATGTATCAGGATTGGTGTTCAATATTCTGCTGCCTTTCATTCACCACTGCATAGATCACCCATCACATCTCGCCAGCTTCCACCTTTTACTGACACGCTGGAGCTATTTTGTCCCCTTATGGCTGGTCGATGTGGTTACAACCTAATGTGCTCTGACACATGACATCCTAAATAATTGATTAAAATGATGTGCAAAACAAACCAAAGGCCATCTTCCCCCCTTTCTGCAGCTGAATGATACCATATGTTGTTATTTTACCTGCTTCTTTAAGTCTACCTTTGGTTACCTTGGCAGACAGTCACTTGTGCCTTTCCTGTTAAATGAGCATGTGTGATGAGGCTGTTGTCTTTTAGCTATCAGGCTATTCAAAACTCTGAAAGCATTCACAGTAATAACCAGCTACAAGAAGGCTTTGTATATCCACAGGGCTTTAGTTCACAAACAGCATGTATATTAAAGGGCCACTACACCAATTTTACACCTAAAGATCAGTTCATCGGGAGTAGCTCTCAGCCTGTGAAAGTATAATGTTTAATGTCTTCTGTGGCTCTGGAGGAGCTTTGACAAGTCTGAGAGAAAACAACCCCTGTGATGTCATAGTGATGTCATCAGGGTTGTCTCAGCTCGGGCCTCGAGATTTAAACATTTTAACAGAAGGTCTGCGTTTCAAACTGCGGGCGTGGAATGTGAAAGAGGGTCTAATCGAGAGCCGAAGTCCTGAAGTCACGTCCAGGCTAAACCTCTATTCAACAATCTCGCATCCAACATTTCTTTCATCAGTCTTTCTGAATAAATTAAGCATGTTTTTGGGGGTTTACTCTCCATATTCCAAGACAAACTGGCTCCAGTAGAGCACTCGCTAATATAAACTGAAACCTTTCGTCCATAACAATTCATTATCACTCTCTTCTAAAGTCATTTAACTTTTTATCTGTAATCCCTGCTGTCTGAAGACTTCCACAGTATTCAGTCCTCTCTGTCCTGCTGTTATTAGTAGAGCTGCAGCAGTTAGTCAATTAATCGGTTAGTCGTTTGAAAGGAAACTGATTGGCAACTATTTTGATAATTGTTTCAGTCATTTTTAATGCAAAAATGCATAACATCTTAATATACTTCTGCTCTCAACAGACACTATCAAGTTGCATTATGGGAAATGTAGGATCCAGTGTTTATCCATAATAAACATATAAGCCATAATAGGGACTAAAAGTCAAGCTATCTCGGCCTCGGCTGCACAGATGTTGCCCATTCTGTCTAAATCTGTAAGTTTCCCAAATTTATGGAAGTGTAATAATAAATTGCTGGAGTTAAAATGCACATTCACTGTTACAAAATGACAATTGGTGCTTCTGTTGTTCATTGACCTCCATCTGTGCCTTGTGTGTGCCCAGGGATCACACTTTATATATGTGAGTTTTAGGGCTGAAACAATTAGTCGATTAAGAAAAATTATCAGCAACTATTTTGATAATCGATTAATCATTTGAGTCATTTTTTTAAAAGCAAAAATAGCAAACATTCTCTGGTTGCAGCTTCTCAAAAGTAAGGATTTGCGTGAGGTTTTGTCTTACGTGAGAATAAACAGAATATCTTTTGTTAGTTTTGGACAGATTCATGAGAAGTGGCTCAATGCCTTCACCATCACTGCATGTGGTCAGAACAGCTTTAGCGCCGTCTCTATGAACTGAAGGATGGTGTTACAGTATATTCCTCTCCACTGTAGACCAGCAACCTTGAGTGGATGCTGAGTCTCATGTCGGTACGTCGGATATAAGGCTCTATTGTTGGCTCACAGCCACTGGAGTCTGAGCTGCTGATTGTGCCGGTTGTCACTCAGCAGAGGGTAAACACCAGGCTCGCTGTCATGATTATCACCTCAATCCTGGAGCTGGAGTAGCTGGAGTGACTTCACGATCGTGTGCGAGTGTGCTGTCAGTGAACACACACTATTGGGCATGCACCTTTGGAACAATGCACATGATTTCCAGTAAAATTGCGGCACTGAATTTGCTCAGCAATCCTCATTATATTTATTTGTAGAATGGTGTATGACATTTGTTGTTATGCAAGCTGGTGCATGCTTTAACTGGCATTTTGGCGGATGGCTTTTATGAGATTAAGAGGCCAAGCACTAGGTTGTCCACTCCACCAGAATTTAATATTTTCTGCTTTAATATAACACAAATGCCTGCAGTGTGATAGGTCAAAGTATCTCCGCAGCACCTTGAAAGATAGTGTTATATTTAATCAATCTTGTGTGACTTGAAAAGACTTTTCCTTTCTCTAAAAAGACAAAAATGAATCCTACAGTAAACACTTAGACAATGAGACAAGGATTGACTTCTCCAACAGATCAACGACTGTTATCTATGTGAAGACTGTATCGTCGTTAGATGTTCAGGGGGGATTATTTACAAGTCTGTGTATGCCTCAGCAAGTTCCTGAGGAAGGAGGGAAGCGGTGCCATTGAATTTCTCCTGCACGGCACTTTTTTTTCCTTCCTCTGTGTTTATAATCCTTCAGGACTAACTGCCACTGTAACTGCGCTCCCATGGCCTGAAGTGGGCCGTACAGTATATTCGTCTAACTCACATGAGTGATGCGTCGTGAACACAACAGATATGATACGGATAGAGACAGATGAAGCTTGATGCCCTGGAGTAACAGCACATTTAGAGGCCAGCTTCACAGATCAATACAGCACTGGCAACCTCAAGGCCTGCAGGTTAGAGATTTACACCTTCAATACACCTGCTGTGAGACTGCAACACTCTGCTGTTTTTTACATCTGTGTAGAGGGCAGTGTGTCATGATGCCAGCAGGTATGTAGTCAGTCATTTAAGAAGTATTCAACAACGTAAAATACTCTGCATTCAAAAAGTGCAGAAGCATTAGCAGTAAAAGTACTCATTCTGCAGAAAAATGGATAATATGTTATCATATATTACATCATTGTTAATGCTAATGCATCAATATGTAAGCAGCATTTTACTGTTGCAGCTGGTCGAGGTGGAGCTGGTTTTAACTACAGTTACTTAGTGTAGTCCTGTGGTCCCCAACCTACATTAGGGGTTGGCCCCCTTCAAACAGGGCTGGGCCAGAGGGGTGGCCAGAGTGCCCTCCATACCAGAGTCAGAAGGTGATACTGTAGCAGTTAGCTTGTTAGTTTCATGGATGGATTACTGAATGGGCCTACTGGGTAGGACAGGCCGGAGGGCCCCTGGACCAAAGCCTCTGTATGAAGTGACTGTTGACATTTCTTGTTGGAAAGTCAAAAAAAACTACCACAAAGAGACAAAAAACAACCATCAAGACACAAAACGACTACAAAGACACGCAAAAATGACCTCAAAGACACAAAGAATTACCACAAAGATACAAAAAATGACCACAAAGAGACACTGTTTTGTGTCTCTTTCAGTCTGGGTGTCTTTTACATGTCTGTGTCCAGGGGCCCATTGTCTCATCTGTCCATGGCTGTACACTATTTGGCGTTACTAATAGCAGCTATTTCTTGATATTATTTCATATTACAATATTTAAAGTTGTTTATTTGGCATTCATGTGTTACACTGAGTAAATAAATAATGTGCATTTGTATTATTGCCAAGAACCAGGGCATTCAGTTTGAGTCTTAACACATTTTTACTCATTTAACAAACACTCCCCTGCCTCCAAAGGGTCACTATATAAATCTGGGGTGTTGTGAGATTATTAATGGGGCAGGGAAGAAGAAAAAAAAACCTGCTAAACAAGTTTGTATTTATTTTTCTCTCTCTTTCTCTAATCTTTGCTTTTTTTGTGTGGATTATTGGATACTTTTACCTCTTTGGGCCTCAACCCGGTATTTAAATGTAACCATGTGAGAAGTTGGTGGAACTTCTAACAACTCTCAGATATCTAAAACATGACGAGGGGCCTTTTTGTGAAGCAAAAACACATGGGAACCGCTCATTTAATCTTCAGCAATGTGTTGTAATTAAGATCATCATATGTTTTTAATATACAATCGTAATCTAAACCTTGATGTGTTAACTAGTAACTATAGCAGATAAATGTATAAAGTAGAATGAAATGGAAGTACAAGTACCTCAAAATTGTACTTACAGCACTTGAGTAAACGTACTTACTTTCCACCACTGTTAACATAGTAGTAACATGCAGATGTAGCTGTATATTGTTAAGTAAGAGGAGTTTATTTCGTGCCTCCCGAGCAGCTGCATCATTACTAAGCAGTGACTAATATTATTATATAACAAACTCTTGTTGCAACTGTATTATTGTGGGCATCACCGAGGGACACCTCAGCAGAGCAAAACTGGGACCTGAAACATTTGACAGTTTTATATAGAAACCCTTGAGTTAGTGTGTAACAGTGCCTCGCTGATGGAGATGTTAACAAGCCTTTTTTTTTTTTTTTACTCCTTTGACTTTGCAGCTGCATTCATAGATTTCTTCCTGCTGTCCGAACCAGTGGTCCCGCTGTAATTACTCCGCTTGTGTTACTAAATCATTCAGTTTTATTTCATTACACCAAGTCCGGCCATGTTCAGCAAAACTCCCATTTTGCCATTCCTCCTAAGCGACCAAATGTAGCACTTTATACCCCAAGTGTCATCTCCTTTCATTAATCTTATTCCCACTAATAGCTCTCCCTGGACCTTGGCTTATCCTTCGTCCCACTAGCGATGGATCCTGACTGTCCTGGAAGGTCTTTGCTCAAACTTGAACACGCTCTCATTTTTTTGCCAGACCACACAAACAGTTCAGCTAAGGCTTTTTTATTATACACAACCCAAATATGATATCTTTTTTTAAGAGCTGAAGCTGTTAGCCAGGCTGCTAAGCTTTTGGTAAAAATGCAATAACTCCTTTAAACAACAGAAAAATTATATTTGTGAGTTTCGTTGTGCAGTGTTTTTGTTTAACTTCAGATAAAATGGATCATCAGTCTTGCTCTTGTTTTTCTGTTTTGCCATCTGGATAATGTTTTAAAGGGGACAAAATGTTCTCCAGCTCACCCCGTGCACATTATTTGATCCGTATATTCACATGTATATTGATTCATTATATAAGAAAAGGTGTAGTGTGTTTAGAGCGTACACAAACTTTTCTTTCCTCTTGTCAGTTTAACTTTTTTGGTTTGATACCCTGCTGGAACAAAGCTGCAGAAAGAGTAACCTGCAAGAATTGAATGCCTTTAATGTCTCATCTTTCCTGCTCATCTACCGGGAAGATCATGTCATGCTGCATACTGTGCTTATGACTGCAGGTACGTCTAGTCATTAATGAGAAGGGTCTGGTCTGTGAGGAGAGGGACGTGAGCTTGCCGCTGCAGGAGCACAAGGAGCCCTGGTTCATGAGGCTGAACCTGGGGGAGGAGGTGCCCGTCTTCCTCCATGGGGAGTCCATCATCAGCGACTACAACCAGATTATAGACTACCTGGAGAAAAACTTTGTGGGAGGTATGGTAGGCTACAGTAATAATGTGGTTCCCATCTAATGATGCTGTTTCTCTTTCTTCTCTGGACTTTAAACTTTGATTTTAAAAGCATAGATAGATTAACCTGCTGTGGGGCCCTGGGGCAAAAATAAGTTGTTGGACCCCAATTGACAGTTTGCTAAACCCCTCCTCTGAACAGCGGTTGTTCAATCATAGCTTGGCAACCATAACTAGTCATAGCTTTGGATTTCTCTACATGCTGAAGTGGTGTGCATGGGGCTGTAATAAGAGCAATTAATCCAGCATTTAAAGAGTTAGGAGGGTGGTGTCTTTTTATTTAGTCTTTTCAAAACCAAACACACAAGAGAAAAAGTATAAGGAATGGATTAAACAGTGTGTTTATCTGCATGTCTGGCTAACTAGCTTGCTACTTACAGGCTAAGGAGCATATCATTAGCTAACTACATTAGTTTGTGGGGCTATAAGTTATGTTTTTAAAAAAAAGCCTTGTTCACGTCCACTGTGTAGCATTTCCCCACTAAGTGGAAGCCAGTCCTAGAAGCTATCAGAGTTTAGGCTAACGTTAGCCTACGCTGCAATACAAGAACAGTGCTGTTTCTTTATCTTCATGTCTTATCAACTGGTAGAATGCTAACTTTTTGCCTGGGACATGTAGCTTTAGCTTCAGTCTTTTAGTACGTTATCATGTTTGTAGCCATCATGTGCATAATTACAAGATTCTCGTTTTAAAACGAGTCAGCTGGAAACATTAAAAAATCAGCTGGAGTTAACGTTTTCAACCAACTCATTGACCTTATGTTAGCTTAATTAGCTAGCTAGCTACAGCTGATAAAATCTGCAAGCGCCAGTTGTTGTTTCAGGCGGCAAAATTGATGGTTGCTGACTAAAAATTTTAAACCTGCTTTTGTCTGTTTCTGTACCAACAGCAATACTCTCCTGGGGCCCGCTAACAGGCCACAGACTTAGTTAATTAATTTACTACAAACCAATTGACACACATTTAATCTAGTTTTCGGGGCCTGGTTTGTATTTGTGGAGCTGGGGTAGCAAAGACAATTGGAAGGCGTTCGAGGCCATCTGTCGTCCTTGTACAATGTGTGTCAGTGTGTACTGTAGTGTGAAACTCTGCAAGTCTTTGCAACAACGTCTTTGCGCCAATGTCACCAAGATGAACTCGTCTCTGATTAGATTAGATGAAATTGGAGTGATCTCTTGGGGGACATTCGTGGCAGCTGCAAACCATCACAGATACAAACACGAGAGCGAGAATTTAATGATTAAACAAGCAATTATCACTAAAACGAGTGAGTCTAACGAATAAATAAGTAAAGATGTGTCAATATGTGAAATGTGCATTGTGAGGCAGTGACGTGACCCAGATTCAGGTTTAACAGCCAAAAATGTCAGAATAAGCAAACGTTGAGATGCATACACTTAATCCTGTTCTCTCTGTGTGTTGTGTTGTAGTATCTGTGGGTGGCGTGTCCTATAGATCCGTCAGCTGAGACATGATGCCGTTATGTAATGTCCTCAAACCAGTAAAGGCCTGAGGCATGCATGGCCAATAACTGGAGAAATCCCTTGTCTTAGTTTAGTTTGTGGTCACTTGTTCGGAGCAGCGATGCTTGAAAGCCTTGCAGAAGATCTGGTTCACTGCTTTCTCAGTGATAAAAGGCTAGAAGGCAGTAACTGACCCTGGTGTTTGATGTCTTGCTCTCATTCAGACCCATTCATTTTCAGCTCTTTGATAGTGTGCTGCAGGCAGGTAATTTAATTATTTTCTTTTGGAACAAGTTAGTTTGAAGTCGTACTAGAATCTGCTCATTCTGTATTTTCCATAGTGTAATGAAACAGTTCTGCTAAGGTGTATTTGTTTTTTATGTTAAATGAATCCACCACATGTTTTAAAACCAGACCTCAAGCTGGACATGCTTTTAGCTGGATAAGATTTACAGACATGCTTTTTCTCTGCGTGTAAATCCCTAATGAACGCTGGCAACGTGGGCTGCAGCTGGCCTGGAAAGTGCAGATGTCTCAGGAAAGAGACTCTTCAAGTACAGAGCAGCGTAGTGCCAGACTGCTTTACAGTGTTGTTGAGATGCAGCAGGGGCCTCTCACTGTTTGTTGACAACAATCAAACAATCAACACCTCAACTGCTCTTATATGTAATGTGCATCATTGTCGCCAACACAGTTTGAGCATTGGGTTGTTCTTTAGGTCTGAGTTGCTGATGTAATATTTCCATCACAGTGCTGTGGCAGACCACCTAGAGGATCGCTGCATGGCATGCCCATGTCGGCATGCCGGTCCTGGGACTGATTACTCAGCTTTCTGGAGCTCTGCCAGGTGCAGCTCCACCCTCCGCAAGCTTCTCCATTGGCCCGAACATCCTCAAGTGGCCAACTGCCTATCTCTGTCTTGTCAGCGATGCCGTCCTCATGTTTGGCTGGCTGTGACCCTGCACAGAGATAAAAAGCCTCAATACCGAGTCTCAGCAGCAGGTCATTAAGTTGAACACCATCCCTCCCAGCCACGCAGCATGTAGCCAGCACGCTGAGCGCTAACACAAGAATTAGGACAGCAGAATATAAAAGCTGATTTTCTCAATAGTAACACTTTTTAAAGGAGAAGTTCAACATTTTGGGAAATGATATGTACAAAAACTGAAGTGTAAAAAGTTGTTTTATGGCGAAAAGTTAGATGAGAAGATCGATACCACTCTCATATCTGTTCTGTAAATGAACAGCTGGAGCCAGCAGCCAGTTAGCTTAGCTTAGCATAAAGACTGGAAACATAGGAAAACAGCTAGCCTGGCTCTGTCTGAAGGTAATAAAATCCCCGTACCATCACCTCTAAAGCTCACAAATGAACATGTTATATCTCGTTTGTTCAATCTGTACAAAAATCAAAGTGTAAAAATTACAATTTGTTGTTTTACTGGGGTTATGTGCCAGACTATTTATTGGCTCTGAGCAGTTGCCAGGCAACCAGTGGAGGCTACAAGAAGTTACTGCGCCCGGTTAAGAAGTAGTCCGGCACATAACCCCCCATAAAACAAACAAATTGACGTTTTTACACTTTGGTTTTTATACAGATTAAAACAAACAACATATATGTTAATTAGTGATCTTTAGAGTTGCCTTACCTTTGGACAGAGTCAGGCTAGCTGTTTCCTCCTGTTTCCAGTCCTGCTAAGCTAAGCTAACCAGTGGCAGGCTGCAGCCTTATACTTAAAGGGACGCTCCACCAATTTTATTATATTATAATTTTATTTATTATTATTGATTAGTGATCAGGGTTATCTGAGCTTGGGCTTGGAGACAGATTTTTAACAGAAAGCCTGTGTTACAAACTAGGTGAGGACTTTACGGTGTGCAGGTATGGTCTAACAAAGTGTTGAGTTGCATTATAGGAAATGTAGCATCCAGTGTTTTTAGGGCTTGACCCATCGAGACTAAAAGTCTGTAATTCTCAGCCTCTACTGCTTCAATTTTGACCATTTTTCAAACCTGTCTCACGTTATTGAAGTGCAATACTAAACCCCTCTATCTGACAGATACTGTATGAGAGTGGGATTCATCTTATCATCTAAGTCTCTGCAAGAAAGCAAATAACATTCCCAAAATGTGGAGCTATTCCTTTAACCTGAGCAGCAGCAGATAAATAGAACAGAGCGGGCCAGTAGGGGATGGGTGCAACGAGTTTACAGTGTCGCCTAATTAACCTGTGTGTTTTATGAAACTGTGGCCTCGTGTTATTGTGCATATTGTTCATCTGAATTATCCTTGAATTTCTTCCCATGGGGTTAAACAGTGCTTTTAGCTTAAACCCATTTACTTTTCCACTCAACATAAATTCTCAGAAGCTTGTTCGTCTCCAGGGGATTCTTTTTTTTTTTTTAGATTGCTTCATTATTGTTTAAATGTCAGGCTTTGTTAAAAACATGACCGGTGGCGATTGGTGTCATCTGTTACCAGGTTACCGTGCTGTGTGTCTATCTGGCAGCTGAAGCACTGAGAACTGTGTTATTTTGGGGATGTGTAACTTAGAAACCTCAAGTGTTCTGGGAAGTTTATGAAAATATACCAGCGTGCAACTGTGCTCTAGATTTATTTTGATTGTTTTGTTTCCACATTATGTATAATCTGTATAAATGTTTTTTTTCTGTGCCTGTGTTTTCACATGTGTGTCTCGCCCACAGACACGGTGGCGCAGCTGATTCCTGACGCAGAGTCGCCTCTCCACGAGCGTGTGCAGCAGTACCGTCAGCTACTGGACGGTCTGCCCATGGACGCTTACACACACGGCTGCATCCTCCATCCAGAGCTCACCGCTGACTCTATGATCCCAAAGTACGCCACCGCAGAAATACGTAGTAAGTGAAGCCAGCTCACTGTATTGTGGAGGCACGGTTGTTTATAATCCTGCATTAACTACAAGAAGAACACGGTGGATGTTTTATATAACAAGATCTTATGTATATATACTTTTTCCCAAGTTACAAAGTGCTTCACACAATCAAATGGATCTGATTTTGTAATAAATTAGATTAAACCAATTCCTGTAATATAAGATAAAAGAAATAAAGTGACAATTCAAGTCAAATAAAAAAAAAACTCCAGTAAAATCAGGGTAAGCCGGTCAATAAAGATATGTTTTAGGAAGAGATTTAAAGGAATAGTTCAATATTTTGGGACATACGCTTATTTGCTTTCTTGGAGCCTCAAACATGTCATTCTTACACTTCAGTTTTTGAACAGATTGATTGAAGATATAACATGTTAATTAGTGAGCTTTAGAAGTGCTGGAAGGTGGTTTTTGTTACCTTTGTACGGACCCAGGCTAACAGTTTCCCTCTGTTTCCAGTCTTTGTGCTAAGCTAAGCTAACCAGCTGCTGGCTCTAGCTTCATATTACAGATGTGAGAGTGGTATCAATATTCTCATTTAACTCTTGGCAAGAAAGAGAATAAGCGTATTTCTCAAAATCAAACACAAGTACATTGTGCAGGTCGTTTTAAGTCGGGACTCTGTAACAGATAAAAGACCTCTGCCCGATTATCTCAAGCAAGGTACATCGAGGCCACAAAGAGCCTTTAGCTTGGTCAGCTTTGAATACAAATCTGAAATAGCTTTCCTTGAAATGCTAATCAGTGATGCCAAATAAAACGACTTTTAAGCTTTCAAAATTAGCTTAACAGGGACTGCACAGAGAACCAGAACCCTGAATAACCAGAAACAGACTGGACTACAAATTCTAGCAACTGAATCCACTCAAGTGTGTATAACACACACAGTGTTCACAGAATCATCTCGTATTGTGCGTCGATGCAGCATGATTTAATGTGACGGTTTGTTCTGCTGCATTTCACAACGCATGTTCACACACGTTCAATATTCTGAGTGGATGCATGTGTGTCTACAGGTGTGTGTGTGTGGTGTTAGTAATGTTTTTTTTTGCCTGTTAGCATTTAAGATATTTTATTCTTATCACTTAAAGTAACTGTTTGTTGGCAACAGACAATTATAACTATGTAAAGTTTAAAATTGTATTTGTAGAATGTGTAGATTGATAAAAAGATAAAAAGTGTTTTTGCCCCATTTCCCGTGTGTATTTTTACTCCTGATACATAATATAAATAGATTTCAGTGTTTTGAGCTCATGAATCTGAACATTTACACGCTCTCAAGGTTTTGAATATTGGGACCAACTAGTCTCCCAAAGCAAAAACAACAGACAGGCATTATGAATGCAAAGCTATTCATCTTCCTTGCAGCATTTTCCACATCATCGGCAAACAAATCCCTGCTTTTATGTGCACGACGTGATTAGCATACTGTGCAATTTGACGCTACCCAAAAAACCCTTAACTCAGCACACTGTAGTGATGCCAGGATTATACATCCCAACAGCTGATATCAGGCCTCCCGGTCTGAGCTGTAGAGCTCTTTCCATCAATTAGCGGCCTCAGCATCTAAATCAAAGCTGGACTAGACGAAATTCTGCAGCAGAATTAATTATCCAGTTAAACTCTGGTCAGTCTGCGTTGTATCTATAACATCAACCTGATGGAGTGTTTAATGGAAAGCATCAGGGGTCTTTGTGTGAAATTATCCACTTATGTTTTATGGAAAATGATTTTTCTAGTATTAAAAACAGTCTTGTCTGAGTCTGGGTCAAGTTTTACACTTATTTGTATTGTATGATTATGTTGTGTAATATATATATACTTGAATTAAAAACAAAAACTATAGGCAAAAGGCTAAATCAAGGGTTTGTACAAAGTCTTGAAAATTTGGAAAATGCTTAATTTTTTAATAACCGTTATGTTAAGAAGGAATATGAATTTGAATATACTCGATACTTGTTTTTTAAACACAATCACTCATGTAAACCAAAAATCTTTCAATATTTGAAATGAAACGATCCCGTCGTCATATTTGTTTGTTGTCTCCTGGAATTTATAGTAACAATTAAGATGTGATGATAAAGGCTTCGAGAGTCTGGAAATTTTTGGGTTAGGTACCTTGAAAGTGCTTGAAAAGTGCTTGAATTTGAAGCTGTACGAACTCTGTAAATAATTTCCTAAAACAGCTGGGCACTGTAGTTTTTGGCAAACGTTACTCAAACAGGAGTAAATAGGGCATTTGTTGGGGACTATTTTCAGCTGCGGATTAATACACATTTGTGAGGATGCTGTATGTGGTTTGAGTCAAAATAAACTACAGTGCTCATGTTTGTCATAATGACTGACTCCTTGGAGGTTTAAACACACTGATCCCTAAAATATGCAAGAAACACTGTGGTTGGAAAATGTAGTAAATGTCTAATAAAATACAATAATATCTCCAATTTAAGACTATGCTCTCCTAAGCAACTCGTTCTAAAAGTCAATGTGGATTTTTACAGATTTTACGGACAGTACAGCAGACTAGAGGACTGCATTATTTAGATTTGTTCACCAAACAGTAGATCAAGACACTGTGTGTGTGTGTGTGTGTGTGTGTGTGTGTGTGTGTGTGTGTGTGTCCTCTGTGTGTGTCTTCAGGACACCTGGCCAACGCTGCGACGGAGCTGATGAAGTTGGACCATGAGGAGCCTCAGCTGACAGAACCGTACCTGTCCAAGCAGAAGAAGCTCATGGTGAGTTTAAGTGTGAATTAATCTGATTAAAAAGCATTGATCTATTATTGTCCCTTATTATATTGTATTGTTGTGTATAAGGGAGAGCCAACCCCTGTGAAGCTAAATTAATTTACGCATTACTAATAATGGAATCAAGGTATTTTAATGGGATTTAAGGGAAAAATTAATGGATAAATTAACGGACAGTATTAATTAAGATACTTTTAATGTGAGTATTAGATTCACAGTTTAACGGCTTTTTAAAGGGGTAAAAACTGCTTAAAAGTTACTAAATATTATAAAACCATTCCTTAATTTATACCTTAAGGGCGTTTATATTTCAATTTAGGTGAAAATTCAGGGAATTGTAAGAGTGTTTTCCCCTTAAAAACCCCTTTATCCACTCAGATAACCCATTTAAAACCCCTTAATATATTACAGTTCATTCATTTATCCATTAACTACACCCACATTTGGGATTGACCCCTGAAATAGCATCTTAATTGAAAAATGAATGTCCTTTTAAGTTACAAATTAAGGGGTACCTGTGATATTATTTTCTAAATCTTAAGGGGCTTTTACCCATTAAAAATCCCTTAATATTATATATCATTAATTTGCACCTAAAAATATTTCGGACCCATGAACTGTATGTAGGAGCGCAGAAATATAATGAATTGTCTGATACACAAACTCACTGCAAGTCAAACTTGTCTTCATTAGGGTTTAACACTCTGACAGATATTATTTTATTTCCCAAATTGTCTTGGACCAGATAACTGAATTTCCAAGTCTGTAGCTGAGGGAGATTTCATCATGAACAGCCTTCAGCAGTTTCCTCTTTTTACACGACTAAAGAGCTGAAAAAAGAAAAGGGGCACTCTGCAGCATGCAGATCCCGTAACACTGTACCGTAACGTTTGACCTAAATACAGTTCATGCTCCCTGGAGAAAATATCCAGGTGTACTGATTTTGTTTGCATCTGTTACAAAGACAGGTTTTGCCATTTTACATTCTGCTAATAGTAGAGAGTGAATGTGAGAAAAAAACATGTTGTACATGATGGCAGGCTGAAAAAACACCAAGTAGACAGTAACAGCTGTTTCACCCGTGTTAGATTTGATGTGACTGGTTGGTCCCCCACTCTTAGTTAACGAGTTAGCATGCTAACATTTTCTAATTAGCACTAAGTAGAGCTCAGGCTGAGGGGAACGTCATTAGTTTTGCAGGTATTTGGGATTAAACTTATTGTAAGTATTGGACAAATTAGTGCCAGTATTGGATGACACTACGTGAAAAGCTAACGGATCACCTACAAGTCATCCTGAGCAGAACATGAAACATGGAAGGAGTTGGCAAGATGATATTTCTTTTAAATTATAAAAACATGTCGTTAACCAGCACTGTGTTTTCCAGTTTTTTTTAAAAAGGAGCAACATCAAGTTCACTAAACTACACACAGTCACAGAAAAGTCTCTGTCCAGGTAACAGGATTTAACAAAGTCATCATTTGAAACACTGCACTCAGACAGGTGATGGTGATGTGAGTCTGTCACGATCCAGTGCTTAGGGGGGGATATTGCAGCTGGGCCCGCGGTTAACACTGACTGCTAAACATTAGCATGTTGGCATTGTCATTGTGAGCATGTTAGCATGCTGACGTTAGCATTTAGCTCTGTCCGAGTAGAGCCTCATAGAGCAGGTAGTGTGGCTGTAGACAGCTTAGCTGTAACACATCAGTTATCTTCAACATTTTTTAATCTAACGTGGGGACAAAATCACTTTATGTGCAAGTACTGGAATCATACATATTTTGAGTTTATTAACATTTTATTAGTGACACCTACAAAACACCACGTCATTTTTCTTAAAGCACTTAGAGAAAAATGCAGTCTGTATTTAACATCATAATTTTACTTTAGGATGATAAGAATTTCCATCTATGCATGCTGGTTTGCCTCTTGGGATTGAAGTATTTCTTTGCCTTTTTAAAAATGATTGTCAGGCGAAAATCTTGGACCACGATAATGTGAATTACCTGAAGAAAATTCTGGGGGAGTTAGCCATGGTTCTAGATCAAGTGGAGGCTGAACTGGAGAAAAGAAAACTAGAGTATCAAGGTAGGTCCAAACACTTATTTTCTTCTATCATAAAGGCACCAAAACATGTCCCAGATATTTCCAACAATGTCTTCATGAAATCTTTTCTTCCCTTGCAGGTCAAAAGTGTGAGTTGTGGCTATGTGGACCTGATTTTACACTAGCTGATGTCTGCCTCGGAGCCTTGTTGCACAGGCTCAAGTTCTTGGGACTTTCTAAGAAATACTGGGAAGACGGCAGCCGACCCAACCTGCAGTCCTTTTTTGTGCGTGTGCAGAAACGCTACGCTTTCCGCAAGGTCTTGGGCGACATCCACACGACGCTTCTGTCGGCGGTCCTACCCAACGCCTTCCGGATGGTAAAAAAGAAGCCGCCGTCCTTCTTCGGGGCCTCTTTTCTCATGGGCTCGCTGGGAGGGATGGGCTACTTTGCCTACTGGTATTTAAAAAAGAAATACATGTAGTGAATGCCCTCTTTGTTGTGTTAAATGTCTGTGTATTTGTGTGATGTTTCAACTTTTCTGTAATGTTTTATGACTGCAGGAAAACATAATGAATCTATATAGAGAACACTATTACTTAACTGGGTGAACAAAGAATATTAAAACATTCCATGATAAGAAATTCTTGACAGCACATTTTCTGATAATCAAGGCCTTCATCGAGTTTCATTTCTGGCAACTTGCCGCTCTTGTGCCGGCAAAGTCCTTGTTTATCTTTTGTTGGAGGCATGTATCTGGTCCACTTGTACTGAAGACTTAAAACCCAGATAAAATGTTAAACACAGTAACACCAACACGGGTTAACTGACCTTCGCATGCCACTATTACAGTCATTGCTCATACCTGCTCTTCACTCCTCCATCAGCCTGAGGTTTAACCAGTAAAACCACAGGAAAATGTACATGACAAATACTTTCTGATAAGTGCTGTGCTGCCAGAAACTGCCACATGAAATGATGAAGGGATGGAGGCAAACTTTCAGGGAATAGTCATGACATTTTGGGAAATTTTCTTATTCACCTTCTTGCCGAGACTTAGATGTGTAGATCGATACCACTCTCACGTCTGTCCGTTAAATATGAAGATACAGCCAGGAGACAGTTAGCTTAGCTTAGGGGGGAAACAGCTAGCCTGGCTCTGTCCAAATGTAACAAAATCTACCTACCAGCACCTCTAAAGCTCACTAAATAACATGTTATATCTCGTTTGTTTAATCTGTACAAATACCGAAGTGTAAAAATGACTATTTGAGGTGCTGGTAGGCAGATTTTGTTACCGGTTACCTGCTAGCTGTTTCCTAGCCCCAGTTTGTCTTTCATGTATTACCTTTACATTCGAGTCAGAACACAAACCACCCAATTTTCCAAAAAATATATACCCAGAAATCTTTGTAAAAGACTTACTGCTGTTTTGAAGGTATCATGTCTGTATGCTAAATATAAAGCTAGAGCTAGCAGCTGGTTAGCTTAGCCTAGCATAAAGACTTGAAACAAGGGGGAACAGCAGGCCCCAGTTTGCCCCAAGTATTTCCACGATGCTCAAAGACTCTTTTAACCAACTGGATGAAAAAATCTTCCATCTGTTGCACGATAAATACGATTTTTAACCCATTTCACAAGTTGTGACTGTATTTTCTAATCCAGGCAGGCAGATATTACATTACGTCCAAGCTTTGTTTGTAAAACACAAGAAGAATATTGACGCATAAGTGATAATGTTTTAAATTTTGGTTCATTTTTGACATTCCGACTACTATCTTTGTTAGGTTAAAAGGTTAAAAATATTTTTTATTGTGCAGCAAACTGAATATTTCTTTTATCCAGATGTTTAGGAGAGTCTGTTCTTGGGAACAGCGATAAGTGTTATTAAATGACATTGCCTGATATAGTTTCAGGAAAAGCGGATGCTTAGTGCTGTGACTTGAATGTAATGGTAATACACGACTGTTTACCCGTTTCCAGTCGTTATGCTAAGCTAAACTAACAAGCTCCTGACAGTAGCTTCATATCTAACGGACAAACATGAGTGCTATTGATCTTCTCATCTCTCTGCAAGAACGTGAATAAGTGCATTTCCCAAAATGTCGAGCTATTCCTCTAAGTGTACACCCTACACACAATAAAACACAGAGACACACGTGCGCTCAGAGTCAGTTTATTTAGAGCACCACAGATCACACAGCACACACACACTGGTCCACTGTCACTCTCTTTGTCGCTGCGCAGGAGCTCAGATGTTACAAAACTTGGGTGTTTGAAAAGTTACACTTAAAGCTGAACTGGTGGTAAAATTGTAAATTCTGCATCTATGGCACAATAGTGTTGCATTAGGTTTTAGGATGTATATTTCATTGCATGGGTACTTTCTTATTGTGTAAGCGTTTCGTGACGACTGAGGGTTTTGTGTCGCCGAGAGGCAGAATTTATGATCACTACCGAACATCAAAAACCACAGATTTCTAAATGTTCTGTTGCTAATTGTAACCTTTGAAGCACCTGCTCTGTACAGTGTGTTGGAGATGGTCCCTCAGCAATACTGAGCAAGAAAAATCGCTGGATTTTTACTGCGGCTTGTTTGTCGCCGACTCCTCCTGACAGATGCGAGATTGTTTTTACAGATAGATATTTTTAATTATACATCGTCTCATTTATTTTACCGTGCTGAATTTTTAACGAGCTCAAAGGTGAAATGAGGGGAACAGGGGAGGAGAAGCTGACTCATCTGAAGGCTTAAAGGAGTATGACGAGGAAAAAAGAAAAAGCCTTTCCCCCCCGGCGAGCCTTGCCAGCTGTTTCGTTGTTTGTGTACTTTTCTCGCTCCGCACTCTCTTCACCCTTAATGGGAGCCTTTCTGCTTTTTCTTAGTCAGACTTCCAGGGTTTAACATGTTATAATTCTGCTCCTGAACCGTGCGCTCTTTAGGTTTAACTCATTATGTGAGCTACTGGCTGGAGTTGTATGCTGCTTTTGGTTTTATGGCTGGTTATACAGACATTCTTGCAGTAAGGACTCACAGTACAGTTCTTTCTTTCCGCCGTTAAGGAGGATAACTGTCAAGCCCTGGATAATGAAGATAACTCGTGAGTTTTTCAGTTAGGACACTCCCTGTTTTCTCCTGCTACAGGAACTCGTCTCTGCAGGGTTAGTTGAACCAAAGACGACGATCAATGCTCCTTTAATAGCAGCATCTCCTTGCTGTGTCACATCTGATAAATCTGAAGTGTAGAATCTGTAGTTCATTGTGTCCAGGTTCATGTTTGATATGGGGAGCGCAGTTTAGCCATATAGATGTAACTGTTTGGAATGAATCCTTTATGCCTGGAAAGACATTTGAGATATGCATTCAGGGAAACGAGGTTATTTGTTTTCTAATTAAATGGCACAAAAGAGAAGATTTAAAAATATATATCTGAATTTTTCCAAATTTTGAAGCAAGCAAGAGGACACAAAAGTGTAAAGTACCATTTCCTGTT
Source organism: Macquaria ambigua (assembly GCA_008360985.2). NCBI lineage: Eukaryota > Metazoa > Chordata > Actinopteri > Centrarchiformes > Percichthyidae > Macquaria > Macquaria ambigua. The sequence goes on from VMKM01000994.1 coordinate 58,815, forward strand.
GCTATTTAATCACAGAAATCGTTTGTTGTTTATCTTGACTTTTCGATGCTCAAACATTCACTTATTTTGTGACAAACTGCAGATACAATGTGTGTGTGTGGGGGGGGGGAAATGTGAAGAAACGTCATAACCAGCCAATCATTGTGAACGCTTGGTCCATTTTGATTACTGCGAGCACACCTGTTACGACTCCACTGCTTCTTCTGACTGAAATCATGATCCTGAGGGGTCGGATCTGTACTTCTTGGAGCACACAAAGAGTTCAAGTCGAGAAATCCTAGTTGTGATTTGTGGCCATTATATTTCACTATAGTATTTTTTTATTTTTTACTTTTTATTTTTTATATTTCTATATATGCATTTATTTATGGTGCTTTTTATGATGTTTGTTCATAAGCCTTAATTTATTCAGTTGCCATCAATGACAAATAAATAATGAAAATGGAACACACAGATCCTGGTTTTTATTTCATCTTCCCTGCACTGTAGAGCTTGTAAATGTGTATTTGACACATCATAAAAAAAGCACATATCAATGCTAGACAACAGTTATTTACTTATATTGTTATAAATATTCTTAAAAATACTGCTATGATTTACACGTACCTAAGATAAGGATGCGTTATTCTATCTATTCTACATTTTTTTGTTGTCAACAAATCCCACCAAAACAACAAAACCAACAATGTTTTAATCCATCTTTTAAGACTTTACAACTTTCCTATGTCTGTGGCACTCTGCCTCAAGCCCATTGGTTCCTACTGAGGACGTAAATCTTTAATAACAGGTCACAAATATAAACATTCAGTTTTTAAAATAGAAGTAACTTCCTAAAACAGCTGGGCACTGTAGTTTTCAGCAAACATTACTCAAACAGGATTAAATAGTGCATTTGTTGAGGACTATTTTCAGACGTGGATTAATACACATTTGGTAATGTAGTGAGTATTTGTGGCAGCAGGACGGTGTATGTGGGACTGAAAATAAACTACAGTGCCTGTGTTCATCATTTATGTGTGGAACAGTGGAGCTCTATGGCACAGAGGAATTAGATATATCAGGCTTTGGCAATACTTGACAATATTTGCTAGTAGGTTAAATTCAGTTTTGGTCTTTTCATGGTGGTGTTGACAACAAATACAATTACAACTGAAACAATTAGTTGATTAATCGATTAGTCCGTCAACAGAAAATTCATCTGCAACTATTTTGATAATCAATTAATCGTTTAAGTTGTTTTTCAAGCACAAAAGCCAAACATTCTCGTGTTCCAGCTTTTCAAATGTGAGGATTTGTTGCTTTTCTTTGTCCAACGTGATAGTAAACTGAATATGTTTGCGTTTTGTACTATCGCTTGGACAAAAGGACATTAGGAAATTGTGATGGACATTTTTTGATATCGATAATGAATCGTCGATATTTCCAGTCCTAATCTTTAAAGGATTTTAACAATAATTTGCACTTGTAGGGCTGATGTATGATGAGATATTACAATTATCTTCATATCTGATATTCAAGCTCTACATCCTCCGAGCAAACTTTACATGTAGTGTTGACACACAGTTACGCTACTAACCCCAAACCACGTGATAAATAAAATGGTACAGCTCATTTAAATCCTACATGTAGGATGAAATGTGGGTCCACTGTAGTTACAGTGTCTGATCTGACTTTGTTCTGTAGGTAGTTTCCTATAAAAACAATGAATAGCTACTGTACATTGGTCTGCAAAAATACACGCCATCAGTGCTATACAACTGGAGCTGTAAACATTCTCAAGTGTTCCCACTCAGACATCTAAAAACTGTGATTACTCTGAGTACAGCACTATAAGGCAACAAACTGGGAGACAATGGTGTAGCATGCGAGCCAGAGGCTGAAGCTGGGCAGCAGAGCAGCGTCTTGCTGTTATCTCAGATTACCAAAAGTCATTTTGGGAACAGCAGCTGCCAAACACCGTGGAGGAACTGCAAGCCAGTCATCCTGTACAACACGACCTTTCTGTGAGGAGGGAATAACTTAAAATAGCACGGCCAGCTTGGACCCAGAGACAGATAACATAGACTGTAGTGTGTTGTTTGGAGGATGGATGCAACATTAGCAACTACGTTGTACAGGAAAATATGACTGCAGCTTAGGCGTGTTGTTTCTGTTCTTTTGGGTGGCGCTGAGGGGGGAGTCCTGGTGACAAAGGTTTTAGATACCAAACCCGATATGTCAGATGCCACCCCAACAGGCCACATATGGTCCCTAGCAACTTGTGAGACGGGTCATGGAAATAAACAGACGTGCAGGCAAACATCCACACCCAAATGATCACTATCAGATTCAAAGCCACGTACAGCAGGTTGAGGACCATCCTGGGCAGTGCAGAGAGAGTGGCGGTCTTCAGGGAGGCCATAGGAGCCGTTTCCTCCACGATGAAGAGAGCCGAGTAGGCCAGGATGAAGGAGTGTCCCGAGATGTCGTAGCCGTGCCAGTGGAAGCCGGCCCGCCTGCAGCTGGCTTTGGATGTGAACTCCTTGTTGATAACACCCATGGTGTCAGTTTCATAACACGAGCCGGTCACGTCCTCGATGTAGAAGAAAGTCTCGGTGCAGATGTACCAGACGGCTGTTGCCACCGCCAGAGACAGCAGCCGCCGACCGAGGAAGGTCACACTCCTGCTGAAGGAGGAGTTGGAGATGAGGAGGAAGGGTGTCAGCAGCAGCAACGTCCACCCCCAGGACACTTTGACAAAATACCTGCAAGAGGGACAGGGCATTCACATTAGCACTCAGCTGATAGTATTCATTATTAGAGCTTAACGATGCCGTTGTAATTTCCCAACAGCCCAAATATACTTCTTTAGATATCTTGTTTTGTCCGACCAACAGTCCAAAATCCAAAATACTCAGTTTACTATCATGTAGTATATATGACATTGTAAGGGTATAATTATGCACCCACTGATGATATGTCTGCTAAAGCTGGAGTATTCATGAAGGAGAAAAATTTGGATTTGTGGCAAATAATTACTGTAGATTTTATTGGCTAAACATTTCATACAGAGATGTAAATATTTAAGGTTAAAGCGAGACTATGCTGAACAGTGGCAACTAAGGCTACAAAATTACAGCAATGGGATAATGCTTTGTATTTAGCTAAGATGCTAAGCTAATGTTACAGTAGGACAGGTGGAGTAGAGTCAGGGAATGACCCAGTAATGAGTGTTATACAGCAATATTTATCTAATGTTTGCTAACATTAGCCTACACAAGCTACTGGTCATACCAGACCACGTCATGCTGTAGCAGCAAAACTCCTCAGTGGTTTGAGTTTTATTGCTTATGAATTAAACGTTTCATTTGTTAAAGGAATAATGTCCTATTTCTTCTGTAAAAGGTTACATAATCTCAGTGTAAATCCACAAAGTAATAAATGGAAGAATGAACTAATCTACTTGTTTATGAATGACAAAAGTGTCCTAATACTTCTCTCTTTACAGTTAAAATAAAGGGGGAATTCAACAGCACAGCAAATAGCTACGAAGCTTCAGTTTACCTTTGACCTACATTACTTCAGCGTTAATAACAAATCTTGACGATACTGTCACCTTTCTGTCCTCAGCAGCTCACCTTACAGTCAGCGACAGGTGCGCTCGTGAGCTTTAATTCATAAGTGCTGTTAGCTAACCTCAGCTAGCAAACAACATACTAGCACTACTTACACGTTCAGGGCATTTCTGCTGCTGCTGAAATATGTCTGCGGGACGAGCTCCAGCTCTTTCAGAATTGATCCCACGAGTGAAATGAGTAAAAATATCCAGTGGAAGTTTTGTCGGACGGCTGGTATCCTCCAGAGTGCCATCAAGTTGTCCACAATGACATCCACCGCCGCCATGTTGACACCACTGACCAGACGAGACTGGGCAGTGACTCTGACGTCATTGCGGCTCAACCAATGAGGACTCTCGGCCGGGTCATTGTGCTTTTCTTCTTCTTTTTGGGTTTTAACGACGGTTGGCTTTTCTTCTTCTTCTCCTCAGTTTTTAAAAGGACCACAAGCCAGTAACTTTAGGTGTCTACCGCCACCTACTGTACAGAACAGTGTACTACCTTATATTATATTGATAGATACATAAACAAATAAAGAAATAATGCACCAGGAGACACAATTATTTCCCCAAAACAGCCAAAAAGAGTAACTCCTAAAGAGTAAGTATTGTACTTGTACTTGTTCTTGTACTTAATTTCATACTACTATTTCAATTTCATACTACTTACACTTCTACTCCATTACAATTCAGAGGTAAATATTGTGCTTTTTGCTCCAATACAGCTTTAGTTACTTTACAAATTACATATAAAACACATGATGAGCTTAAACAATACAATGCATTGTTATTGTTATGCATTGTAAACTACCTGCAGCATATAAATAATTAAAATTAGCTCCACCTCAACTAACTGCAGCAGTAAAATGCTACTTACACATTAATGTTATGGAGCATTTTCACAGCGTGGTATTTTTTGTTTTTTTACTTTTCTGAATACTTCACCCACCACTGAAAAAAATAAAAGAACACATGCAGTTACCTTAAAAAGAAAAAAGTACAGGAATTCCAGCACATATGCAGAAATCAGTGTTAGGTTAGAACTACGTTGTGCAGTACATGTTTTAACTATTTAATTAACATTTCACTTCTTTTGTAGCCTAAGAAAAAAACAATTAAAAAAAAGATGTTCTTTTCTCTCTTCTTGTCGCCTGCAGCCCTACTCACCATTGTAACATTTCATACGTTTTCTTTACTATCATTTATCTGATGTATTCTTGCCCAGAGTAACAGAGAAGAATGCACTGTAGTTTGTCCTGTATGTCCTGTTTATTGTTATTTTGGCAGTGATTTTATTTTCCCTCCACAGTAACACAGCGACTGTCAGGCAGCATGAATGTTGGGACAAAGTCAGGGAAAATCCAAGTCAACAATCAGCCTTAATTAAAAATGATTATTTCAATATGTGGAAGGATGGATGTATCCAGAATCACACATAATCAGATTTCCATACTCCCAACAGAAATGAGTCAAATCAAGTCTAATTCATGATTGATTTATTGACTGCTCCATTATGATTACAATGACAGACTAGAATTTAAGACAGTTAATACAGTATCTTTCAGGATCATTGATTGAAATATTTGAAAGTATGAGAGTTACACAGACAGACACACTCACACACACACACACTCCTTCCTTGCTCTGGGTCTTGTTTGCTCAGATGGAGCCTTGTAGCGTGGCATGTGGATGTAAGTCAGGGGGTCGAGGTGTCAGGTTTTATCGCTCATGCTGACCTCAATCCAAGATGTCAAATGTAACCATAATCACAGACACAATTTGGACAAATTAGAATTGTTGAAACGTTGCAAATATTTAAGGATCTGGCTGGATAACAGACTCACTTTTAAGACCCATGTGGATAAGCAAACTGAAAGTCAAAATTGGATTTTTGTATCTAAATAACTCATGTTTCTCTTCTGCTGGACTATTGTTCAATCTATAATTACGTATGTGCTTGTTTATGATGATATTGTATATATGCATGCCTCTCACTCCACCTTTTAATGTGGAACTAATATCTATTGTGTATGTAAATGTGTTGTTGTAAATGTCTGTCTATTGGTCTGTGCTTATGCTGTATATATTGATCTTGTGCACGTCTCTCTTGAAAAACAGATCTCAACCGCTTTAATAAAGGATGATTCAATAAAACATAATCAAATAAATAAGATGATGTTCATTGGCTGCGTGTAAAATTCAAGGTATTCCACAGCGATGGTAATGATGACTCAGGGCAACAGGCAACCTGACTCTTGCTGAATCATTACAATTGTACTGGAGGAAAATAAATCTCCTCTCATAGCATCTGAATGCAGAACAAAGTTTGTCCTTGATGCACTCTGACTTGGCAAACAAGCCTCTCCTAGAAATGTAATTTTCCATGCACGCCTGGTGTTTGGCTGATTGTTCTTCAAGCAGCGATGCCAGACTACAAATTCTGGCAGGACGCAAGAAATGCATCTAAATTAAATGGTTGCATATTACAGTTCAGACATCTCACCAGAAGAACTGGTTTAAAATACTGAAAACAGTTCACAATTTGCCTCTATTGCTGCTAGACTGCAGGTATCCCAATGTGAACATGCTAAATGCAAACACTGAAGGGAACCTCTTTGAGAATGAAAATCTCAAGCAAATATGAGAAAAGGGGGTGAAACCCTAGAAACTCTCCTGCAGACATCTTGGCTGGATGATCAAAAGGCCGAGGCTTCGCTGTGCAGAGTGGAAAATGTTGCTGTGAATTATTAAAACAAACTCTTCTGACTTCGCTCTGAGATTATTCCAACGCAGAGGAGGAGAAGCTGCCCACTGACCGCGCTGTTTTACTGTCCACCTGCCTGCTGACGCTGCAGAGAAAGGTGCTTGTTATATGTTTAGTTTTCCGTCAAAGACTGACTGGTTAGTACATCTGATTCTTTCTGTTGCAGAAGTTATACGTACTTCACAGAGAATTGTTTCAGGGAAATAATGAGGAAATTCAATTAAATTAATTTATTTTGACAGATTTTATAGAAACACATGAACCCACATTAAACCTGCATTGATGAGTTGTTTTTGCCACTTGGGGGCAGTGCAACAACCTTTAAACACATTGACACCTTATAAAGTTGTTATGGTGAACTTGTTGCCTGTATACACAGAGCAACATTAGCATCCATTTGGAATCACCTGATGAATGTAAGTCCAATATTCACTCTCCTTTTAGCTCTGGTTATGGTCTCCTCCAACTGGATCTTTAGCTGCTAAATGCTCCACTATGTTCACCAACTGGCTGCCAACTGTGTCTGTCTTCGTTTGGTGCAGGGCAGGTAGTGGACAGATGGTTTATCACAGCTTTTCTTTTGCTGAAATCGGCTGCCTGCTGCAGCTGGAAAGCACTGACAAGAGCGGTGAGAGTGAATCAAAGCAGTAAAGTCGCTGGAAAACCAAAACAACGACCTGAAAGATGCTAAAATGCTCTGTAAAGCCGAGAGGAACTGCAGAGATGGGTGATTCGAGCGTCCATATTTAAACATAGTCATCTAATCTATTGTTAATATAAAAACATTGATTAAAGCATGAATCTTCTTCACATGTCTGGGTCTTGAGAAAAGTATTTAGTTTCACCCACAGCTGACACAGTTTTTATAGATTGTTTAACTTTAAGCAATTCAAAGGGCTGTAATTCAGGCTGCTGTGCTGTTACTCAGGCAGAGCTGAAAGGCCCGGCTGACACCTGAAAAGCTGTGGCTCCGGGACCTCAAATACAGTTGGTACAAGGTTTGTTTCACGTTCCCTCTCGGGCAAATACAACAGGCCACTGAGTTCTCCTCTTCACCTGTCAGACACGACAAGGTCACAGTGAGCTTTTGTATGCAAGCGCCCTGCAGTGTCTCGAACCAGACAGATGATGTCATGCTGCAGGGGGTGAGGGAGGGTCTCTGGGAAAACCGTCTGGTCTGGTCTGGCCGGAGAATCATGCTCTCCCGCATCTGACCCTCTGCTCAGATTTCCTGACTCATTCCTGCAGAAATACCCACTGATATACCACCTGGAAACTACTTTGTGTTTTAGTATCTTCAACACAGAAGAATAGGAAATTAAATTATTGCAGTTCTTCTGACTGTGGGTCTTTCAGAAAAAGCTGTTTCACTCACTGTAGCATTAACACAAATATGTCTCAGTAATGATTTTATAATTGACATGTGCATGTTGTGACGACACCTTGTGATGGCATTTACTCAGAACCACAGGGTCATGTGACCAAATGGTCCAACCAAACACGCTACCGTTTTTAACCGTAGGAATGGAAACTATGGGAGGGATTGCAATGAAATTTGGTGCAGATATGAATACTGCAAAGAGAACGAATCCTAATGAATTTGGTGATCTTCCGACTTTTCCTGTAGCGCCACCAGCAGGTCAGACTTTACACAGTGGTGGAACAGTGGTGAAATAGCAGTGGTGGAAAGTAACTAAGTACATTTACTCAAGTACTGAACATAAGTACAATTTTGAGATACTTGTACTTTACTTGAGCATTTCCATTTTCTGCTACTTCATACTTCTACTCCGCTATATTTCAGAGGGAAATATTGTATTTTTTACTCCACTACATTTATTTGATTTAGTTGCTTTGCAGAATCAGATAAATAATTCGAAATATAATCTACAAATACATTTGCATGCGTTATTATGGATAAAGATAATACTTTATTGATCCCTTGCTGAAATTCACAAGCTACCCAGCAGCCCCACTTTTACCAGCTGCAACATTAAAGTGATACGTACATTAATGCAAAAATAATTCTAATTTAATAATATACATCATTCTGAAATGGGTTATTCTACACAACTGTATTTTGTACAGACATTCATGGTTCCCAGATGATATATCCTAATCATTATTTGTTGATCCCCTGACATTTCCTCTTGCGCCACCATGAGATTCAGATTTGTGAATTTGAGTAAAATGTCACGACAACTATTGGATGATTTGCCATGAAATTATGGTTCAAAATATGCTTGGTGATCCCTTAACTTTTTGTGCCATTATCAGGTCAAAAATTTTAATTTGCCTTTTACCTTTATACCTGCAAAACTCATGGCTTTCCCATCATTCTCAGCTGACGTGAGAGCTTAGTTGAAAGTTTATGCCAGAGTGCAGTTTTCTGTCCTTTTAACCTGTTAAATTCTGTATGGAACAGTCACATTTCCACCTTCTGTCTGTGTCAGTGGGAAGCAGCTAAATCACTGAGTAAATTTACTTTCTGGCTGCACCACTTGACCTTTTCCTCCCCTTCAGATTTTCATATCATCCGGCAGGAATTTTCCAAAAATGTTTAATCCACAAGGGCAAAACTCCTCAGTCAAACTATCTGTCATTGTAACTGCACACCTTCACCAGATCTTTTTTATATTGCTGCTTAACATCATTTCCCCCCTCTTTGATGTGCGATGATGGAAATATTAACTATGTGACAGAACTGACATGCATGTGACCATTGCTAAATTGATGCTTGAACTCATCCAGCCAGCACCACAGATGTGACTCTAAAGATAACTGTGTAATGGTAAAAACCCATAATAATAATAATAATAATAATAATAATAAAAGAGTACATGCTTGCTTAATGATACAAATGGTCCAGAAATATAAACAACGATAAAGTAAAGAAGCACTTTATGTTGATGGTCAGTTGTAGACAGCGACGTAGTCCTTCAGGTGAGTGGAAAAGCAAACTGGTCAAGCTCAAAGGCCAGGAACAAGATGTGACCCCGGGCTTTAAGTGTTGTTGACCTCCTGTGTGCCAAAGGCCCCCGCAGCCTCTTTGATGGAGCCCTCTGTGCATTTTAGACACAAAGTCACAAAGTCTGACAGCACTCTGCTGAGCCTGTGTGGAAGTATGCTGCGAGCCTTTGAAGGGTCGACTTCAGAGAGCTTACCTGAGAAACCAGGTGACACACAAAACCCCTCAGAGCGATACTTTGTTCATTCAGGTCGATTCCACCGTGTTTCCTTGTTGGAGAAGACCAGACTGAAGAATACATGATTGGATGATTTAGTCCAGATACTCTGATATTTTAAGTAATGTGAATTACATGTAGATACTTAGGTACTTATATAGACTGTAGCTAACTACCAAGTGTTATACTGTGTAATTATTTATTGGTGGATGTGTACTGTACTATTTTTTAATATTTTGTTTATTATGAATATGTGTGAATTTTATAAGATGAAAATTATAAAAAAACACTGGCCCTGTCAAATAAACTAAAAAAAGAACAAACAAAACAAAAACAAACCTGAAAACCTGTTCATTGCCATTCTCTACCTGTCCACCAGATGCCCTCTGACTTTTCCCCCTCCTGCTCTGTGGTAACCCCTTTCCCTCCAGTCTCAGTCACCTGACCTTCCCCGCCCACCTGCTCACCTGTTTCCACTTTCCCTCGTCAGCCTGCAGTATTTTACCAGCACTTTTCCACTCACTCCTTGCCAGATCAAGCTCTGACTTTAGTGACGTTTTCCTCTAGCGCCGTTTTTGAGTGAAATGTCCTGACAACTATTTGATGGATTGCCATGAAATTTGGAGAACACATTAATGTTTCCCTCAGGATGAATTGTAATAACTTTGGTGATCCTTTAGCTCTTCATGTAGCACCATCATCCGGTCAAAATTTGAATTTGTCCAACTTAAGATGAAATATCTGCTAAACTCATGACATTTAATGTTACCATGCTAACAAACTAAGTTGGTAAACATGTTGAATTTTACCTGCTACACATCAGAATGTTAGCTTTGTCATTGTGAGCATGTTAGCATGCTTGCGTTAGCATTTAGCTCAAAGCGCTATGTTGACTATAGCTGTGAATGATGTCCGATGTTTACTGTTAAAGATGCAGCACGATAGATAAAAAACACCACTCACAGGAAATAGTTGAGTGCCTAGCCCACACTTGATTGACTGATTGATCAGGACATTTTGCAGATATTCTACACAGTAACATCAAGTTTCTCAAACTTGACTTGGATTTTTCTGATCAGGGCAAACAGATTTTTTACTCCGGCTCTTCAAATATAATCATATTTTGTTTACTATTGCTAGCTTGGCCTCTTGATACATTCATGTTCATGTTTGTGGTTGAATCATACCTTATTATATATTACTGATGTATAAACTGATGTTCATAATTGTCATGTCCGAGGAAAATGTTTTTATCTTTTGTATTTGACGTTTCCAGTAGAACTTTGTAACCGTGTTAAACCAACATAGATCAAGTTCCTCGTCCATAAACTGAACTGGAACTCACTGGAAAAGTTAAAGAGTTCATTTCGTTCTGTGCACACAGAGCTTTCTCATGACGTTTCCAATTATCTCACACACATTGCAGAAATTTGGGTGGTCACTGGTCGGTTAGGGACATATAATTTAAGGGCAGTGGCGAGAATAAATGATTGCAGTGGGTTTCCAAAAGGTGCCAATCACTTGATGGTAACCAAAAAAGTGCTCATTTCACTTTTTATTTCTTAATGGGACCAGATTTCATTTGATCTTGTATCCTAACTTTCATTTCATGTTCCAGTTGTTCCCCCCGTGTCTGAGCTCTGGCCTCAGTGATCTCTTTGACCCCGGTAGCTGCAGAGCCAGGTGGTGCAATGTCCTCAGTCTCTTGTTAGAGTATATTACACATGGCAGAGGATCTATGACGAACGCTGACTCTGCAACCACTTTTCTTTAATATGCGTTCTTCACCACACTGCTCAGTCCTTCCCCAAGGTGAATTATTTAAACATTTTATTGTGTTTTATTGAAACAACTTCGAGGCATTTAGGTAACACTTCATTTTAACCCCCCATATTTAGCATTCATAAGCAGTATATAAACATTTAATAAATGGTTTATAACACACTTTAATGTAGTTATAAGCAGTTTATATAGCAGCATGTGTAAATGGATGCTACTATATAAACTGATGAATGATAATATAATAAGTCCTCATAGGAAAATGTTGAAATACTGTAAATTAATAAACAAAAAGAGTTTATTATATGCTTATAAAGTGCTTATGAATGATAAATAGGACAGCGTTAAAGTGTTTCTTTTATGAAACCTATAAGCAATGAGCAGTAAAATATTTTATGATTGCCATTTTCTGTTCTGAAAGGCAATTTCCTGTGGTCATGATTTTCTCTTCAGTACAGAGAAAGAAAGGGACAGAGTGTAAGTTTAGGAAGAAGAAGAAGAAGAAGAAGAAGAAGAAGAAGAAGAAGAGAAGAAGCGCACAGGAGGGTTTTGTGCGTCAGAAAGCCTCTCGGCTCAGTTAAAACTCTCTGACACACATGACAAACTGGCTTGTTTGCAGAGGCTCATGTTGAAGTGAGCGTCTCTGCTGCTTCTCTGCTGCTTCTCTGCTGCTTCTCTGCTCTGTGAAAGATCCACTGATGAAGGTATGAGTCTCAGCTTTTTCCTCCTTTTATGTAACTAATGTGTTCGCTGGTGACAGTAGAGGCTGGTTTGACTGATTGATTGGTCACAGCTTTAATGTTTTTTTAGGAGATTGTGACTGCGTGTTAAGTTCTCCTCCTTATGTTTATTTATTTATTCATTTCAGAGAGTTTTGCAGGAATACTTAAATTAATATTACCTTGGAAATCTTGTTTCTTTTCATTGTTTGTAATGAAAGCTGTGGAGAATTAAGTGAAAAGCTCCATTTTAATATCAATAACATAACACGACTTCCAGTTTGCATAATGTTTTCATTCAAGCTAATTAACATTAAACACCTTTTTAACCCTCTACCACTGACCCTCACACTCTCTCATTCATAGGTATTTTAATTTTTGCACATTGTTATATCTGATGACATGTTTCTGATTAATCAAATAAGGAGCATGTTTTGCATTTTGGTGTGGGAAGCAGAGATACATGTGTATTTAGCATCTTTAATTCTTTAGTTGTAAAACAAATACAATCATGCATGAATCTCTAGAGTAAGAAGTATAATTGATGATTTAAAGAGTTATTTTATTTTTAATCTATTGCTTAAAGGGATATTTTTATAATAACAATGGATAAAATGAATAATGTGAAAGGGGTTTGCATGCACAAAGTGACGTACCTACAGAGAAGCATCACCAGACTCTGCAGCTTCCCTCAGCTCTGTGGAGCGTTTTAGCTCTTTCAGCTCATTGTTCTGGTTTTATGGACCACAACTTTACAGCTTTGGTTCACTGTCATCAGCGTTGTTTCCAGCGGCAGCAGGCAGCTGTACACTACGTGTCCGGCACCAAACACCAGATAGACACAGGTAGAGACTAGCTGGTGAACATAACGGAGCATTTAGCAGCTAAAGAGCCAGATGTTTCTCTCGGGAGTTGGTGGAGACCAAAAACAGAGCTAAAAGCTGGCCGAATATTGCTTTTAACTGTGATTTTTCCATTTGTTGGCCCAAGGCAACGTAGTGTAGTTCGTCTACTTGTTAGGACAATACCATGCTCAGTGATAGAGATTTAATATGATGTAAAACAATGACCCTGGTCACTGTTTTGATGCACATATTCCAAGATTTTTCCTGTTTTGATATTTTCCATCTAAAATGAACTGAAATCAGCAAAGACTGAGGGTTATTATCAAACCCCTCACCCCTTTGAGATTCTTTTATTGCTTTTTCACTCTGATCATGATGTGAACTGGTCTCCTCCTCAGAGTTGTGCAGGGAGGTGGTGCAGCTGCAGCCTCCTCCTCCACAGGGCTCCGATGGGTGCTGCTTGTGTTCAGCTCCTGTTGGCTGCCACCTTGTGGATGATGCCTCACATAGGAGCTGCTGCTGCTGCTGCTCTGCTGCCGAGCTCCACAGAGCTGCTCAACACCACCAGGGCTGGAGCTGAGACTCAGGCTGACTTCAGGTCGCTCACTGGAGCTGTTGGCGTGCCTCGCAGCAGACGTAAGCGAGCCATTTCATCCAGGGAGATCAATGCCCTGCTGGATTACCACAACCAAGTCCGCTCTCAGGTCTTCCCCCCTGCAGCTAATATGGAGTACATGGTGAGGAAACACTGGGCAGTGAATCAGACCAGGGGCACATGGTAGTCTGGGTTTTTAGGTTAGTTTATTTTTAAATACAAAATGATAAGTGCAGATAAAAATAAACCTCAGAGGTCTTATAAACGTCAAAGCATCTCAACTACAAAAGAAAAAGCTCAACATGGGGTCCTGGATGACTTCATGACTTATTTTATGAGAATTGCTTATAATTATTACAATTTCTCACCAAGAATGATTATATATATATATAATATTTTATATTTCAGATTTTTACTCTCTCCTACTTTGCCTCAGGATAAATAAAGTTCTATCTTCTCTTAACTGAACTGACAACATGTTTCAGAAGTCAGCTACAAAAAACTGACTCATTACTGTACTCAGAGACCCCAGCTGTAAAGCTTGGTTAAATACAATGGATTTTAATATGCTCTTTATCTGTAATTGGTGTACAGTACTGTATACACAACACTACCCCTCCCAAATCCCTATCAAGTCTATTTGGATTTTTAGTTTTATAACAGTTCATAACATCACCATGTTGGATAACATACTGTACATTTTTTTTGTCTGTGAATGACTTTTTGGAGAACAAAGGCAGTGTATATTTATATATTTTATGCTTAGCTCATAATATATAATATATGAAATATGTTCTTATTTGGTGTAATAGCAACACTTTATGGTCATTTCCTTCTTTTGTGACCTTCATCCCAGTGCCCTGAGATAACTTGTTATGGTATGGCGCTATATAAATAAAACTAAATTGAAATTGAATTGAAATCATCAAATGTGCAAGCCCAGTGTGTGAAAATGGGCAGTATTTAAAGAAACTATTGTTTCATTTTTCACTCATACAGCAATGAATCAGACCCCAAACACTAAGAATATGAAGCCAATCTCAAGTGAAAGTGAAAAAAAGAAGAAAACTGAAACCACACTGGATCCCACAATCTTATTTCATGATGCAAAAAACTTAAGAGACAGCAGGAAGCAGATTTATGTTTTGGTCTATTTTGAGCAGAGTCGATTTGTTTTTTTTGTTGTTTTCTTAAAATGAGTGAAATGAACCACCCCGGTCTCTCTCTTCTTCTCCCTCTTTCTCTCTCTCGCTCTGCAGCTCTGGGATCAGGGACTCGCTAAGTCAGCTGACTCTTGGGCTTCACGATGCGTTTGGGATCACGGTCCGACGCAAGCCATGAAATACATGGGCCAAAACCTGTCAATCACTTCAGGAAGGTATAGTGCAGAGCTCTGTGGTTTATGCACTATGGTCTTAACATACACTGAATGATCAAAACAGCTGTACTGTATGGAGGAATGATTGAATGTGTGTTGGATGCAGCAGGTACCAGTCCATCACTGATCTGGTCAGGTCCTGGTACAATGAGAGGCACCACTTCTCCTACCCGAACAGATGCAGTGGGTCTGTGTGCTCTCACTACACACAGGTACAGCATAAAGCGGGTCGGATGAATTTGTTCATTTTGTGCATTCAAAGAGAGCTTAGAGACACTCCAGTATTTTATTTTGAGATATCAGGGGGATGGTATTGCAGAGTGTTCAAAGAAAATATTAATAACCCTGATGAGGGCTGTGTTTTTTATGGATGAAATAGATGTAAGTCCCTTAGAATGATGAACTGGCAAATCTGCAGGTGTGTTTCGGCATGAAGCCTTCATCAGAGCACACATGACATCAGTTGAGTTTACTTTTTTTTTTTTTTTTTTTTTAAATGTGGACACATGTATGGTTTCAATTGATGGATATAAGCATCACAGTGTGTTTTGTGTCTCCTCTCAGATGGTGTGGGCGAGCACCAGCAGAGTGGGATGTGCTGTCAGGAAGTGCTCTAACATGTACGTGTTTGGGAACACCTGGAGGGAGGCGACGCTGCTGGTCTGCAACTACTCTATAAAGTAAGAAGAACTTAAAGGAATTGTTTGACTTTTTGGGGAATACACTTACTCACTGTCTTACCGAGAGCTAGATGAGAAGACTGGAAATGGGGGGAAACAGCTAACGTGGCTCTGTTCAAAGGTAACAAAATCCGCTAATAAGCTAAGCTAACCAGCTGCTGGTTGTAGTTTCATATTTAACAAAGAGATATGAAAGTGGTAACGATCTTCTCATCGAACTCTTGGCAAGAAGAATAAGTGTATGTCCCAAAAAGACAAAGAAATTAGCTAAAAATGCCTGACCTGCCTTAGTTGATAGAGTACTTTACAATATTGGTGTAAATTTCTGTCAATCAAATGACCAAAACCAGCTCACACAATGTGAACCCGGGGCCTTTGGATGTGGGGCAACTGCTCAATTTCCCCAGTTGATAATCCAGCCTTGTATATACTGTAGTGTTACAGTACATCATAGTACACGAGTGCTGGTATTTGTTACTCTGATAAAACAATTTGATCAGCACAAAACAAACACCTTTTTTTGGTTTTACAACACCACAGAGACTTTATCATCAGGAAATGTAACAGGTATTTTTGGTGTTTTTAAAGCATAAGTCTGGTGGAATTCTTTATTTTTATTATTGTCAACAAATCCCATGAAAAAACAAAAAGCAACTATGAATTAGTCCTACGAACATCGACTCAATCCCACACACACCGTCCTGCTGCCCCAAATACTCACTAGAGCACCAAATGTGGATTCATCCACCGCTGAAAATAGTCCCCAACAAACGCTCCATTTACTTCTGTTTGAGTGACGTTTGCTAAAAACTACAGTGACCAGCTGTTTTAAGAAATCACTGAGCTTTTTTAAGAATAAAAGTAAAGATTTAGAAAATGAGCCACAGTCAGGGTAGGAGATGCACTGACACATTGTTGGTTTTTGTCTTTTCATGGAATTTGTTGACAATAACAAAACAAAACAAAAAAATACACTAATGCAAGTCTTGTCCTTATTATTATTAAGGATGTATTGGTCTCGAACATGTAAAAAATAAATGCATAACAATGCTTTATAGCTAACGTTGTGTTCATGTGTGTTTCAGAGGAAACTGGGTGGGAGAGGCTCCCTATAAGAGCGGGAGGCCTTGTTCTGTCTGTCCGTCCAGCTACGGCGGCTCCTGCTGGAGAAACCAGTGCTCCCCAAACACAAAACCCAAAAGACTTACAAGATATTAACACAACACTGTGTTTTAAATGTGTTTTAATGGAAATAAAAAAGTCATAATCCATGTAAAGTTATAACCAACACAAGGGCTGCGTAACAAGACAATGATGCAGCTGTCCAGTTACCACTATGTTCAAAGTAAATCTTTATTAATTAATGTTTCACACACACACACACACACACACACACACACACAGGTGAGTTGATGTAGTGGTATGAATTAAGCCACATGTCACTAACAAAATAATATTGAAAACAAAATTTAAAATCCTTCTCCTCACCTTCAAAGCCCTAAATGGTCAGGCACCGTCATATCTTAAAGAGCTCATAGTACCCTATTACCCCACTAGAGCCCTGCGCTCCCAGAATGCAGGGTTCCTTGTGGTTCCTAGAGTCTCTAAAAGTAGAATGGGAGCCAGAGCCTTCAGCTATCAAGCTCCTCTCCTGTGGAACCAGATCCCAGTTTGTGTACGGGAGGCGGACAACCTCCTCACATTTAAGAGTAGGCTTAAGACTTTCCTCTTTGATAAAGCTTATAGTAGGGCTGACTCAGGTGACCCCCTGAGCCCCCCCTTAGTTATGCTGCTATAGGCATAGACTGCCGGGAGACTTCCTATGATGCACTGAGCTCCTCTCTCCTCTCTCCTCCTCTCCCTCTCCATCTGTACGCCCTCATATCCCATCAATGCTTGTTACTAATTCAACTTCTTCCCGTAGTTGTGTGCTTTCTCTCCCCTTTCTCTCTCCTTCTGTTGCTTTCTGCAGGTGTTTCTGCCTCCGGAGCTGTAGGGTCTGGATCTGTGGTTGCAGCCACCTGCTGCCCCCGTACTCCTGCTCTACACCCACTGCTGCTATTACTGTTATTGCTCTTATTATTAGTATTACTACTATAATATTGCTCTTAGTATTATTTCTGTTGGTGTTATCATCAGTACCATTGCCACAGCTATTACTTTACATCTCTATGTGGAACTGTACTGTGCTGCTGTATGTCCCCCCCTCCCCCGTCAACCCAACCGGTCGAGGCAGATGACCGCCCACCTAGAGCCTGGTTCTGCTCGAGGTTTCTACCTGTTAAAAGGGAGTTTTTCCTTGCCACTGTCACCTAGTGCTCATGGTGGGAACTGTTGGGTCTCTGTAAATACAAAGAGTCGGTCTAGACCTGCTCTATATGAAAAAGTGCCCTGAGATAACTTTGTTATGATATGGCGCTATATAAATAAAACTGAATTGAATTGAAAAGAAGTTTCTTTCATTGGGTGAAATAGCTGCCTGTTTTTATACTTCTTGAAGACACCTACAGGGAGTTTTTGCACTGTTATTGATGAATTTGTTGGTTTGAGTGACTTTTGAGAGGCACTGACCAAATATGAAGCACTTTTTGTTGTACAGATTATATTTACTGTAACCTTGGATGTGTTATTGATTCTCTTTCTAACCTGATTGAATATTTCTCTTTGTTCAGAGTGAAAAACTGTCATGTCATTCCTGCAGTAAACTCGAATGTGTTCAATTCTGTTTGCCTGACTGAACATTAATTCAGTTATAAATAACTGATGACGCTCTATGTCCCGATAAATAATCTGCTGTTCACTGCTTGTGTTTATTCACTGCTGCTGCAGGAAATTTTCTACCCTGCATTTCACCTCATTACATCTCTACCATTCACCCCTCAGAGACTTTCACTGCCATAAAACAGGAGACTAATGCAGCTTTTATGGTCTAAAATACGAGGGTATCATCTGTGCCTCCCAACCAATTCTAACAGGAAAACATTTTCACCCAGCAAACAAAGAAAGCTCCTCACAAACAAGTGTAGCTTGCAAGTAACTGAGCTCAGCACTTTGGTGACTAATAACCGTTTATCTGGCAGCTCTTTGTTCAGAAAAGAAGAGTGGCTGGGATTTATTCTCTGTGTGAGAGAAAAGTTTAGCTTACTCTTCATTTTTGTACAGTTCTGGTTATTAAAGGTGATTACATTTGTTATTTTTAACACATATCAATTACTGGCAGTCTTCAAGTTGGCAATGCCTCCACAGACACTCATAGAAATAGATGGACATTTTGGGAAATATGCTTATTCGCTTTCTTGCTGAGAGTTAGATGAGAAGATTGATACCACGCTCATGTCCGTACGACAAATATGAAGCTACAGTTAGCTTAGCTTAGCATAAAGACTGGAAACGGGGGGAAATGGCTAGCCTGGCTCTGTCGGAACATTACAAAAGCGCCTACCAGCACCTCTAAAGCTCACTAATTAGCATGCTATATCTTGTTTGTTTAATCCGTACAAAAACTGAAGTTTGTGCATCTCATGTATTACCTTTACAGCGCAAACCACCCAGTTCTCCAAAAAATATATACCCAGAAATCTTTCAAAAACCCAGGTTGTTTAACAAGACTTACTGCTGTTCTGAAGGTATCCTGTCTGTATGCTAAATATGAAGCTAGTGCTAGCAGCTGGTTAGCTTAGCTTAGCATAAAGACTTGAAACAAAGGGAAACAGCAGGCCCCAGTTTGCTGAACTGTAAAAACAGCAAATTGTCGTCACAGTGAGGTTGCCGGCCAAGAAATAGTCTGGCACATAACCCCCCGTAAAAGCACAACTTGTTGGTTTTTCTATGGCTTTTGTACAGATTAAACAAACAAGATATAACGTGTTATGTGTAAGTTTTGAGAGGTGATGGCAGGCAGTTTTTTGTTACCTTTGGACACAGCCATGCTAGCTGTTTCCCCCTGTTTCCAGTCTTTATGCTAAGCTAAGCTAAGCTAACTGACTGCTGGCTGTAGCTTCATATTTAATGTACAGACATGAGAGTGGTATCGATCTTCTCATCTAACTCTCTATGTCGAACTATTCATTAAGAGACTGTAAATCACATAAAGACCATAAAAACACCGGTTATTGAATATGTCTTAATATTGACGGGTTTGTCCAAGTAAATCATGTTAAACACTGTGATTATTTTTGAGAATGACCTACCAAAATATGCAAACATGCCTGTGAAATATTAAAAGCCTGTTTGCCTGCAGCTGGTATCTATCAGATGGTGCAAAATCACCTTAATGAAGTGAAACAGGCGTGAGATTTCCATTTCTGCAGGGAGACTGTGGAAATAACATTTTAAAATTAGATTTCAGTGGGTGTCTTGCTATCCACAGGTGATTCAGGCCCTATTCTATATCTGACAGCTATAGCAGACAGCGACTTTTCCCCCTCAGTCAAAACAAAACTGATGACGTTACTCATCATACACAGTTTGTTAGCTGCCACCCTCAGTACATTCTCCACTCCTCTCTGCCTTTTATGTCCCTCCCCACCCTCCTGCTTTCTCTCTCCTTTTTGTATAAACTCAATTTCTTATTCAACGCTCTTATTCACTCCTAATCTGTACCTGGAGAAACGGCTGTTTGGTGATGAGAAAGAGGGAAAAGCACATGATAACTTTATGTCTATTTGAGTTTCTATCATCATGTTGCCTTAGTTACAGCTGCTATATAGATTGGTGGCCATACGAGCCTGGTTACTGTTTAACCTCCCCACCCACATTTGCCCAGATTAGGAAAATCAATAAGATAACAGCAGCAACACCGGCCTTACCTTGCACCAACAACACCCTTCTCACACTACAGCAACCTGCGCCGAACTTCCACATTTTACACCTTATGGTGAGGGAGGAAAAAGTGGATTTAAAAACACATGCTTGAGAGGAGGCAGAGGACGACATGGTCAATGTAAACACACAAGTCAGTTCAAGTATGGAACTTCCATTTGGTGAGTACACACTGTTTTTGTTTTTATCAATTTGGCTTCACTGAAAAAAGGGTTTTGAGTGTGGCAGCTGTTTGCATTTTCTTTAATTTTCGGTGGTTTGGCTCCAGAGCTCTGCTGGATCACAACGGATTCAGAGTGGAAATATTCATCGCCATTTGTGTCTGCCTTTTTCGCACGGCTGTAATCCGGGAGGGAGGTGTGTCAGAGATACGGAGGTTGTTAAAAAGGCCATGGGAGCCGGGCCTGATGGTGATGATGGGGCAGAGGTTTTGAGATGTCAGAGGAGGTTTTACAGGGTGATCTGACAGGATTTGCACGTGATGTTGTTGGTGCAGCTGATACAAGTAGCAGTTTTTGAGAAGCTGCAGTGTTGGATGAAGTCATACGTATTTTTAATCTCAGTGGTGGAAGAAGTACTTTTCTTACTCTATAACAAGTAAAAGTCCTGAGTCCTCAAAATGCTGCTCAATTAGGCTAAAAGTACAGAAGTATTATCAGCAAAATGTACTTAAAGTACTCTATATTATACCCAATAGCTCCTCTCACAGTGTTATGTTATTATAGAATATTATTTTATTCTATTTTTGTTACTAACGAATACACGTGAGAGCATTTTTATGTTGTAGTTGGAGCCAATTTTAGATACTTTGTATACTACTGGGTAGATTAGTGTAGTACTGGATCATATCATCTAAGTATATCATGTGTTTTTTAATGTAAAAAATAACCAGTAACTATATGTTTCAAATGTAGTGGAGTAAAAAGTACAATATTTCCCTCTGAAATGGAGTGGAGTTGAGGTATAAAGTAGCACAGAACAGAAATACTACAGTACAAGTATGTCAAAATTGTACTTAGTTTCTTTCCACCACTGTTACTTCTGGACCTGTGGAGTTAAAGTAACTGCGAACAGACTGAAACATGAAAGCTGAGATGAAACTCTGATGAAGCTTACGTGTTGTCATGGCTACAGGATGTGATGCTGTACAAACACAAACACAGTGAAGTCTTTTAAGATCACAGAAGTCCCCATCTCTCACACCTCTCTTCACACAGCCACCACAGGCTGCATCTCATTCCCCTGTGTGATGTCTGTTTCGAACTCTCTCAATGAAAGCATAAAGGCCTCGCTGTGCCACCTCTCACACCAGCTGTCAGACACAGCAGTTAATGGGGGTTTCGTTTTTACTCCCGTGGTCATTGATTAAATGATTTGCATGTAGCAGTGGGATGTGGAGATGCAAATTCATTTTCTCTGGCCAAATGATAAAAAAAAAGATTGATGCATGTGGCTAAACAGTTGGTTTGTCTTTAAACAAATGTTGCTGTATGATCTGTGTTATTCTGTGGAGCTAAAGATTTTCTTGAAGCCCTGAGAGTGATGGGTTTCTTTTTCTGAATAACTCCACTGTTGGTTCATCTTAGCTTTTACAATAGATTTATCCTGCACCTGCTATCCACATTTCTCTGCACTCAACTGCATCATCATCCATTGCTCAGAGTGGCAGTGAAATTCATCCGTACGTCTCTTACTTTGTCAGTAGCGAGGTGCTTTTGTTCCCTTTTAGCCAGTTTGTGTAACATGAACTTGCTCTCTGAAAGACGTAATATATTCTAAAATGAGATTAAGAATATAAATAACTGCAGTGCAAAATATTTGGTTCTAGAAGCTTGGCTATTTTGGTTATGTGGCGAGCTAACCGCTAACCCGCTATCCAACTGGGAATATGCTAGCATCAGTTGCAATCTGTACTGCGCTGTGTACTTCCCCCTTACATTTTATTCTCAGGAGTGTACAGTATTTCATTCAGCAGCCTAACAACTTGATGAATAAGTTCACACAGTTTACTCAAAAGGTGTATTCGTACCATCGACTCCTGTCTCTTAAATGTTTAAAAAGCATTCATCTTTTGTTTATACTCCAACAGAGGAGGTTAAAATAAAGTGGATGGTGCAACATCAACAGCTAAAAAGCTACGATAGCTTCCTCTATTTTGGACGCTCCGGCTCTCTGTTTCGTTAAATGTCACCACGGTCAAGACAGTTTGCCATTAGTCAAAGGTGCGAATAAGCATGTCAAAACAATTAATTTAGTTATTAAAGACAAAAGGCTAAATAATTGTCATTTAACATGTTCTTCATTTAATTATGACACAACAAATGCAGGCATAAAAAGGAAATACATATAAAAATCTGTATTGTATTTCGATTGGTTTTTATTAGGCATGTTAAAGCTTCCATATTAAACTACCACCAATGCTAGTTATTACATTCACACATTCAAAATAATGATCGCCTCAACTGGTAGAAACAGTGTCCTCCAACATGACAACACCTCTATCAACGAGGCATCATGAGCCATCACACAAAGATCTGATGATTTTGGCATTGATCCCCACTGGTCAAATATGACAGCTACTGAATATTTATTGCAGTTTTTCAAATGCTGTTTGAGGCATAATTTAACTCCACAATCATGTGAAGAGGCCAAGAGACCATTATAGCTGTAATGATTATTTTTCTTATTGTCAAAAACCAACAATGAATTGATCCGACTAACAAGTATTGTGTGTGTGTGTCCAAAGCCTGATATATCTTATTCCTCTGTGCCATAGAGCTCCATCACTCCATCACTCCATCACTGAGCCTCACTGTTGCACTGGATCCTTCATTATAATAAACATGGGCACTGTAGTTTATTTTGACTCAGTCCCACATATACCATCCTGCTGCTGTAAATATTCACTAAAGCACCAAATGTGTATTAATCCACCGCTGAAAATAGTCCCCAACAAATGCTCAATTTACTCCTGTATGAGTAATGTTTGCTAAAAACTACAGTGTCCAGCTTGTTTAGGAGATTACTGAGCTTTTTTTAAACATGAAAGTATATATTCATGACCTGTTTGTCAGAAAGTATTGATAGATGGACTAACATGTTGTTGTTTTTGGTCTTTATTGGCTTTACTGAGTCCGATAATGGTTTGGCATTTATATTATCATATGCTCCTGATTTTCAAAACCATTGACGATTACTAGAAAAGTGTCTCACCTCAGGCCAAATTACTGAGTTGCACTGTTTTTGAGTACAATAGCAACATTTTCTGAAAGGATTTGTTTACCCACTTTTATGTTATAAATACATTCTTTGGCAGCTGCCTACGCTAAGCTTCTCTTTGGCCTAGATCGGGTCATACTATGCTTCTTTGTCCAAACAAACTGCAAATCACCGCTCAGTTTGCTTCAAAACTGTGCTGACGTTATGTCTCTAGCAAGCAATACAAATTTAACACATTTCTTTGTCATGTAAACTGAAAGAGTGAAGATTTCACCAGCAGATCACAGCTGTTAAAGATGTGGCTAAATTCTACAAAATCTGAGCTATATTTTTATTCCCCTTTAGACTACTGAGACAAGCTGACAAACCTTCCTTTTAGCAATGTAACTTACAATACAGCTCACACAACACACATAACTTCATGTCAGACACATGGGATTGCTCAACGGTCACAACCTGCTGTTGGCAGAATCACTTGGTGAATGTAAACATGACAGCAGCCGTTCAACAGCTCCTCAGCGGATATCTGTTTGCCTGCAAAGCTGAATGACTTGACAGCGGGGCACAGAGAGCATGTGGTGTGTTAGATGTTAGCTGCTGTGTGGATCACGATGAAGATTTGTCATGTTCAAAATTGATGCATTGCAATGCATTTATTCAATGTTTAAATGCTAATGTGAAATGTTTGAATTGACCAAAAAATCTATTTAAACTGAGGGCAGGGGTGGGAGAAGTATTGACATCTTTAACTTCAGTAAAAATATGAATTTATATAAATTTAGCTTGCTATGTTGGAGCTAGTTTTAACTACTTTACACAACAATCTTACCACACGGCCCCTTAGTAGCTGTTCTGGAGCTTTCGATCGTATCACATGATCCTCCTCAGCAGATGGAGTTGCCCAGTTGTCATGGAAAAGTAGATGTTCAGATTTAAAGGTTTATGTGCACGTAAAGGACTTCTCGTCCATGTGGTGAGATTGTTTTCATCAGCTGCTGTGACCAAGATCGAGAAAGAACTTTGAATCTAAAGTTTACATACTGTTGGGTAGTTCAGTCTATAATAACGTATCGTATTTTAGAAGTTGATCATGTGTATTGTGTAAAATGTTAATCTGTAAAGTAACTGTATAGCTGTCAGATAAATGTAGTGGAGTAAAAAGTACAATATTGGAGTAGAAGTACAAAGTAACATAAAATGGAAGCTCTCAAGTAAAGTACCTCAAAATTGAACTTAAGTACAGTAATTGAGTAAATGTACTTGTTTTATTCCACCAGTGATTAAAGGTGTGTCTTTTCATTGAAAGACTACTTTCTGATTACTGTTAACACAACTACAGAACTTGTAAAACCCTGATTTTTAATTAATTTTCAAACATTTCTTGTCTTGAATCCTAGAAAAAAAAAGTGTTATTACTGACACACTGAACTGCAGCAGTCTGAGGCTCAAGTTTGGACTTCAACATAAAAGTCAGTCTTTGAACTTGTGTCTTAGTGTACAACACTAGTTTAATTATTAGTGACTGAATCATTTAAGTCATTATAACAGTTTACATCTGTAGAGCTGCTATACTTTCAGGGAAGCATGGACGGATTATTATGACCACTGGGCACAAGTACATTAAGGGCCCTCGCTACTCTACACAGCCCCTCCCAGTACACAGGACTGCACAAGTAACCTACACACACCATGGGTTATGAATGATTCTCAGTCCGTCTTTAGCTCGCATCTCTAGCTTCTTTTTCTAGCTGTTTTGACAACCCACTAGAAGAGCGTCTTTCCATGTTGAAACCACAGTAATTTTCACTCAACAAGCAATTTAATTGGCCACTTTTTACACATATTTCTACCCACTTTAAAAAATGTTTAAGACCAAAGGCCCCCTTAACTTCAGGGCCTTTGGCACATGCCCGCTTTTGTCCATCAGATGTAATTAAATCAACTCAAATCGAGTCTATTTGTGGGCAGAATTTGAGATTTGATGATGCATCAAATAAAAATCATTGCTGGATTAAAACATGACACTATTGTAACGAGCTATATGTGACTTTCATGAGGTGCTAACAGATGAAATCTTCATTAGACAGGCATATCTACATTAAATGTCCAATTTTGCAACAGTTTTTTTAGTAGAGGTTTCTTGTTTCAACTTAGTAACAAAGTCTGAAATAAAAATAATTTATTAGAAAATAAGATTAAGAATATAAATAACTGCAGCCGTATAGAAAGTATTAAGCTTGTGTTATAGAAAGGTTACAGTATAGAGTCCCAGTGAACAAATCACTCAGCTGATGAAGTGAAACTTAATCCGTGCTGTAATAAAATATCTGGTGTTTAACAGAGGCAGAAAGCCCAATTAGCTTGTTTGGAGGGAAGGCATTACACACTGTGACACTATTAATCCGGGTGTTCAAATCTCCAATCAAATGTCATTGTGACAGGCATTAGGGGATTATCCCTGGGTGCTGTGGGCCCTAACAGCCGGCCCGGTGGCCCCGGCAAACAGCACTATCCAGTAACAGTGGCCCTGCTTCTCCTCCCAGCCTGCCTCAGCCTGGCCGGGCCTGGGAGAGCCGCTGAGGCTCATGGGCCTTCGCTCAGCTGGCCGGCTCACTGTCAGGGCTCGGCCTTCAGAGGGATGTATGGCCAGGATGGGACGCTGCACTTCACCGATCCAGGTAAAGGTAAAGGAAACAGAGAGAACTGTGAGAGTCAGTAGTTGAGTGTGCAGATTATTCCTGAATCGAGGGCGAACAACAAGCTGCTGTTTGTGTGGAGCTGTGGAAAGTAAAGCTGCTGGAAGCTAACAGACGCAGTGCTGATGTGGAAATTAATACAGCCGTGTTGTGTGTTTCTGGTTTACTGCTGCTTGAATCTTTCCAGAACTTGCAGAACTATTTTGAGAGAGGAAAGCTTTAAATGATAAATAAAGAGCTGCTTCATTGAGGAAAGAAATTAGAGGGATAATCAGACACAAAAGTTCATGTATATTACGTTAAAATATCCTGAAAAGTCCAATTGTTGGATTCTTTGTGAGGAATATTTTCAGTGATTCAACAGTTTGTGGATTAAACATCTAGTGTGAGGCTGTTTAACTGTTTAACAGTGAGTTGAGTTTGGACTCAATGTGTCCACATGATGGCAGTAGTAAGTAATGATTTCATATTTCCTGACTGGCAGTGAAGGTAACTACTCAAGTACAATTTTTTTTTACAATTTTGAGGTACTTTACTTTACTTTAGTGGTGGAAGTGAACAAAATGCATTTACTCATATACTGAACTTAATTATAATTGAACTTCACTGGAGTATTTCCATTTTATGCTACTTGAGACTTGACATATATTGAAATATTGTACTTTCTACTCCACTACATTTATCTGACAGCTTTATTTTTTAGACTTATTTTCATTTCAGATGCAAAACCCCACGATGAGCTTATAAAATATGACATTGTTATAGATTAAAGTGCCCAACTGTTTTTAATGTAGTTAAAATTAGCTCCACCTTCACCTGCTACAACATTAAAATGCTCCTTACGTGTTAACTTAATGTTAAGTTAATATAACAATAACCCAAAATATAATATATAATATCATAAAACTGACAGGAGCATTTCTTTCTGCAAAATGAGCACTTTTACTTTTGATACTTTAAGTATATTTTGCTAATAAGTATTTTAATATACCAGTATTGTCATTTTTACTTAGTAAAGGATCTGATTACTTCTGCCACCACTGCAGAGCTGCAGCTGCAATCTGGATGTACTTTTACTCTTTGAATGTAGGACTTTTACTTGTAATGGAGTATTTTTTCACTGTTGGCCTGTGACATTGAAATAAAAAACTGAGAGCCTGATCAGACGACAGAGTTGGTTTGTTCAAACAGAGCGAGATCAGACGAGAGCAGCATGTGACCTCAGCAGAGAGCAGCGAATCAACACTGAGGAAAATGAGCTGATGAAGTGTTTAAACTGAAGCAGGCTGTTGGTCAGATGAATTATGTGTTTGCCTTCTTGAATTAAGCAAGAAAAATCACAAATATTCAGTTTTGGATGAGGTCCTCTTTGATTTAGGCCCTGCGCTGACAGGATCACGCTGAAGTCCTAAATATTTAGTGCCTTGTTATTCAAGCTGTGGAGGTTAACTGTCTATTGATTGGCTGATGACTGAAGGACCTATAGAGAACCAGAGAGATAAAAGTACTCAGAGCAGAGCTGCTGACAGAGGTGATCAGGCCAGCAGTCAAAATGAATTCTCAGCAAAACATAGTTAATGATTACAGAGACTTATCACGCACTGTGATTGATTTACGTCTCCCGTGGGTCTTCGTGTTTATTGATGCAATTGTTTACTTATTTGGTGCACAGAGGCTACTTGAGTTTTCGGTCTGACTGGACGTGTAACAAGATGAAGCATGTTTTTGATGATTAAAGGTTTTACTCGTGAGAATATGGTAAGTGGTATAAGTGGTTATTTTGGCCTTAAAACTAAATATGTGACATGAAGAAATATTTTAAGTGATTGTGCATGAGAACTACATTATTTGAACAGAAACTAAAAAAAAATCATAGTATTATATTATCCCTCTCCAACTGCATACCTCCCTTATTTACGTATTTACCTAAATCTTTATCACCCCGTCTTACTAGATACAAGATACTGAACACCTGAATAGCCACTTGCGGTTTATCATTACCCTGAGACCAAATAGTCATTATGGGCGAGGACGATGTGACAACTCCTCAACTGTTTCAGAGAAAAGATCTGATTTCAACGTCTTGGCATTTTCAATTGATTGAAATCGTCTTTATAAAACACAGTTAAACAATGGAACCAAAAAGAAACCATTTTACAGCACAAATCTATCATTTTAATTAACATGGAAAGGCCTCTTAAAGGATGTGTTTAGCAACCTGATTACATGTCATTTTAGGCAAAAAAGCCCTAAAAACTATGTACCTAACGCCACTACAGGGGATGAACTGGCTTTGGTTAACAGGGTTTGAAGGCCTCTGAGGGCAGATTAGCGATAGAGTGATAAAGTGCTATTATTTGACAGAAAAAAGGTAAAAAATAAGTTATTTAGCTGAGCTGTTTAAAAGTAGTTTCCACTATAAAAGCAGGAGAAAAGTACAACACAGCTTGTCAAACACGCTAACATGACGCTATTAGGAAATTATGTTCAAAAAACGCAATTCACAAAAACATCTGTGTCATTATAGATGATGAAAGTAATTGACAATATACCGTTGGCACAGAAAATATGATATTCCCGCGGTCAGCCACAGGGGCTTGCATAAGCTGTGTTATTTGCAGATAGTTATCTGTTGACAAGGTCTTTGCCATGACACTCTACTCACCTATCTCCTCCATCTACTGCAGGAGAGCAGAGCAGCAGCCCTTTTCCTGCTGGCCCTCAAATCTGCTGCAGCCAGCACATTGTCTCCTTCTGTTTTACTCTTATCAACATCAGCACGCTCCTGGATGTGCTTTACAAACACTCACATTCTCCCCCTGTGGTGCAGCTCTCTTAGAAAGAAACAAAATAAGTCCCCAGACAGTGTATATTCCACATCTTATTAACTCTTCCAGGCCACCATGATCGTCTTTTCCTCCCAGCTGCTGGTTCCTGTGTTTTGATTTTTTTTTTTTAAGTGTGTTGCTTCCCTGCCGCACTGCCTTTCAGATCGGACTTGGGGAAATGAAATGTAGTCATTGAGGAGAAGGTACAAATAGGCAGTGGTTGCAAATGGAGTTTGGTCAGTGGTCGGAGATTCCTATTCAGAAGATAGACAGGACTTTGTTCACAAACTGGAGTTTGAAGTTTCAAAGGGGAGAATCACACAAGTGTTACATCAGGTCTCAGCGATCCTTTGACTTTTAGCCCCGGGGCAGGAGTTTGGGTGACTGATTATAAGACAGCACTCTGTGGCCCATCACATTTCAACATGGCAGCCTCCCACTGTATTTAGCATGCATTTTAACAGCTAAATGTCAGGCAGTCGTTGTCAGCTGCAGCCATTATCAAAGTGTTCTGCTTCAGCTTGAATGACCAATTTATCCGGTGCTCACAAACATTACCATAAGACAAAAAAAGAAAAAAAAGAAAAGATGATTTGATTTTATTCTGCCATAAATAACACACACATATTCACCAAAACAAAAAAACGAAAGACACCGTACCAAAATAAAAGACACAGATTGAAACATGGGACCCAGAGACAACATATAAAATGAAATGAAATAAAACAAACTGTAAATAGAATATAACACAAACAATGTTTTATGCATACAACTGAAGCATGACACAGAATAAAAACACTTAATATAACTTATTTCCATCTTGGCTTGGCCCCCCCAAATCACATAACAACAGACTACTGCCTCTTCTACATTACAGACTTACGTGCAAGTTGTGATTCAATTGTTGTCGGTATTACTTATTATACAAATAGTATATTTTTACTAAAATATTAAGTACATTCACCCATCTCTCCTCTCGCCATTTCCTTACTGTGTTTACATGTTTAAACGGTTGTTTAAAAAACTGTAATGGTAACACTTTATAATACGGCACACAAAAATGTGCGTAGTTACTAAAGAACGAGAGAGGAACCAATCAGGAACGACCTGATAATTAATCGTTAATGAACTGAGGACTATATATTAGATAATGATGAGTTTACTAGAGAACAGACTGGGAGATACTATATTAACCAATCATTAGGTCATGATTAGTTGATAAGTATCCGTGAACTGAAGTAATGACCACTTTCTTCATAAGTCGTTCCTGATTAGTTCTGAACTAATGCAAATACTTAATGGAAGTTTTGACTGGACTTTAATAGTTTAATAGTTGTAAAGTCCAGTCAAAACTTCCATAAAGTAATGGTCAGATAATCATGACGTAACGAAGGACTACACTGTAACTACTCAGTATGAAGTACCACTTTACCTGGGGGTGCACAAACAGAGTAACTAATTATTAAGTAATTAGTAATGAATGAGTGGCTACTAGTTCAGAGCTAATCAGGAATGATGAACGTTAATCTCCCAGCCTGTTTTCTAGTAACTCATCATTATCTAATATATAGTCCTCAGTTCATTAATGATTAATTATCAGGTTGGTCCTGATTCGTTCCTAAATGTTGGCCTCCACACATTGAATGTATTAAGATCCAAAAGAACCACATCTGCTGCTAAATACTTCACCCTATTAGCAATGTTAATCATGACTCGTAGGCTAGCAACAGCCTTGACAACGACACATTTTGATTGACACACACACACTGACAAATCAATCGGCGTTGAATGTTTTTATGTTTTTATAACACATTTTTATGATAACGAGTGGGACAGAACATGATAAACATCTCTCTAAGTGCTGAAAACAAGTATAATATTATAATTATTATTTTAATTGTGGTGAAAACCACAAACCAGATATTTGTCGGGACTTGAGACACCCAGCTTGAAACCAGGACAATCCCGGACAAACATTAAAGGAATAGTTCGACATTTTGGAAAATATTCTTATTAACTTTCTAGCCGAGAGTTAGGTGAGAGGATTGACACCACTCTCATGCTAGTACGGTAACTATGAAGCTACAACCAGTAGCCTGTTAGCTTAGCTTAGCATTAAGACTGAAAACAGCTAGCCTGGCTCATTTGAAGGTAACAAAATACGCTTACCAGCACCTCTAAAGCTCACTAATCAACATGTTATATCTCTTTATTTAATCCAAACAAAACCTCACATTGTGGTTTTACCGGGGCTAGCTGTTTCCCCCTGTTTCCAGTCTTTGTGCTAAGCTAAGCTAACCGGCTGCTGGCTGTAGCTTCATATTTAGTGTGTGGATATGAGAGTGGTATCAATCTTCTCATCTAACTCTCGGCCAGAAAGGGAATAAAAGTGATCCCCAAAATGTCAAGCTATTCCTTTAAGAAAGATCTTTTTTATAATTAAACATTTTAGACTTATAAACATTTTTTTCCGGATAACAGCAGGAGCTGAAAGTTTCGTCTTCAGCAGAACTACATTAGAATTTGTCACCAGAATAAAAAAAATATGCTGCTATAACTTTATACAGGGCTTTGTGTTTTATGGCCTCCTGCACGTGTCAATCCAGCCTGTGTACTGTGGGAACGTAGGTACAGTGTGTCAAGACAAACGCCCCCAGCCTCAAAATGCAGATAAGTTATGGGAGAATTTCAGACTGGCCTAACAGTTTGCCAGTTTGTGATTAAGAAAGTTATAACCGTGCAGATTATACTTTATAGTCCTGTATATGACTGTTCCTTGAGGAGTTCACAGAAATTTAAGATGGGAGCAGCGATAAAAGCCCTTTAATGACAGAAGAGATAAGATTTGCTCTGAGTGACTCATTCATAGCGCCACACTGATTCTCCCATCCTCTCAACCCCCCCCCCCCTTGAAATAATCAGCACACTTCTTGAGCAAATATGGGCATTGCAGAAGAGCAGCGTGGATCGAACATCGAACGTGAAGAAATGTCGTAATGGACGACCTCTGTACACACAAGTGAGACAAACATGCTCCAGTTGAGCTGCCTTTGATGCAGAATAATCATCTGTGAGCATCGCAGGGGTGTGTAAAAAAAAAAAAAGCTGCTAATCATTTTTTGATCATATGGGCGTAGTTTCAATTGAGTTAATCAGGTTGTTAAAGATCCCCGCAGCAATTTACTCACTGTAAGATCAATGAATATAAATCTATGATCATATCTGACAGTGTGAAGAGGACAGTTTCTGTAGGTTTGATCACATGTTGATCATTTTCATTTCTGATTGGATTACTGTAAGAGAGAGGGGTTTTTGTCAACATTTAATCATTGAACAGATCATCTCAGAATCACGCACAGGAGCTTCCGGGAATGTTATGGTGTTTGCCTGCTGGAGGAAAAATAATTTTATGAGCAGCCAGTATAATTTGAGTGTATGGTTAACAAGTTCACCTACATGGGGTTTAGTGCTTCTGAGGTCTGGCTGAACTCGGGATCGTTGACCTGCTGCTATGTACTAGCACTTTCTCTTCAAATACAAGACTACTGTTTGCTGTGTGACATGTAAGAGGCGCAGACCACTTTTGCGCAAGCAGAGATTTTATTTTTTTTGAAAACAATCGGATTCAGGACAGCGTTGCAAATGTCACATGAGACAAAAACACCCCCAAAAAAATGAATGCCTGTGTGCTCTTTAGACCAATGTCGAATTTCATATGCAAGAAATGATTTTGGCATTTTATTCTCATTTGTGACACTTTTTACTCCAGATTAGAAAGTTCAAATTGATGCAACAGATGAAAAAGCAACACATTACTCTAACTCCCCTTATTTGACATGTATATAAACACATTATAATGTAGTTATACAGACAGAAATAAGGACATTTTAAGTGTTAATTAATGTATTTGTCACCAGTTATAACTCCTGTAAAGCATTCATATGTGGCATTATAACAGTTGGTGAATGATTGATATGAAAGGACAACATTGCTGGAATCACAGTGAATGATTTATTATTACACACATTTACAAATCACTCACAGGCGGGTTTATAAGTGTGTTCAAAAATCATGTTCAACATATTGAGCTTGAAGGTTCAGTTCAAATTCAGTTCAGTTCGACCTGCTGCTAAAAACTTAACCCTATTAACAAAACTTAACCATTTTAATGATTTAAAATGCCTTATACTTTAATAAGCACTTTTCTTGTAATCAAGAATGTAATATATCATCTTATTTTGCAACGCTGTACTTGAATTCTCCCTATTTTGTATTTATAAGCAGTATATAAACACTCGATCATACACATGATCTATAACCCTTTATAATGTAGTTGTAAGCAGATATAAGAACATTTTAAGTGTTTATTAATGTATTAAATACTTCACATTTCATACTCATATAAAATACTATTACAACTGTATTATATTATAGTATTAATAGTAGTAATTGCCAATCATTCATTAACCGTTTACAGACCAGTTACACTCCATGGTAGTGAACATTATAGTGTGTTATTGTGTCTTATAAACCAAATATAAAGTGTTAATATACTGCTTATAAACACTAAATAAGAAGGGTTAAAATAAAGTAGACTTTACATGTGAGAATATTTCTTCACTGGAATCTAAATCACATCCAAAAGGTCATTTAACACGGCCACAAACATTCACATGATATTTTACACTCACATATAGAATTCACACTAATACGTACATGTAATTTGAATTACATATTTGCTTTTAATTCAAGAAATCTTAACCTTCTGTTCTGTGCTACGTTCCCTAAAAGAGTGTTCCTAAAGTTATAGCTGTATAATGTAATACATCAGTAATACATCACAAACTTTTCATCAGCACCACCCGTCATGTTCCAAATGTGAATATATAAGTTGATATTAAACAATATTACATGAATATATTATATAAAAGTTGATAGTGTCAATAACTGTTTTCATATAAGACATAATGATCCGGGAAGTGTTATTGTTTAGGCTCTTTATAAACATAAAGTGGGTCAAATTTGCATCCGTACTCCGTTTATCTGTTATGTTTAGCGCAGTATTTCGACACGTGCTACAACTGACTGAGGTTGGTGGGACGCATGTCATCTACAGTCCACCTATCATAACTTGTAGTTTGTTAGTTATTGTGACAATAAATACACTAAAGATCAGCCTCACACTGATTTGTGGCGTACTTGGGGTACAACTACACACATCGTTTTGTTTTTGATTGACTTGTTCTAATTAAATCCTTTGAGACATGTTTATGACGAAGAACCACAGAAAATAACTTGACTTTCATTCCTACTGAAGAATATATCTTTTGCTTTTTTTATTTTCTTTCTAAAACGATTCTTAAATATGCTCTGAATCATCGAAGTAGCAGCTTCCCTTTCCAACGACAAGCGTTGAGCTTTTGGCTCAGCCTCACGTGCTCCTTGCATTTTAACAAACAATGAAGTCTTTTACATAAAG
Organism: Macquaria ambigua; assembly: GCA_008360985.2. Lineage (NCBI taxonomy): Eukaryota > Metazoa > Chordata > Actinopteri > Centrarchiformes > Percichthyidae > Macquaria > Macquaria ambigua. The sequence continues at coordinate 93,398 of VMKM01000994.1, forward strand.
GCATCACTTGGCTTTAGCAAGAGTTATTTCCGCGTGTTAATTATGCGAAAATTAACTCAGATTTACCAGCAAAATGTCCTCATGTCTGTTTAAAACTACACTGAAGTGTGAATACCAGCGTCGTATTACACATGGAAGCAGGTCTGAATGTGACAGACTGATATGGACATGTGTGTTTGCTGTGGTGGGAGAAGTATTCAGAACAGTTCCTTAAGTAAAAGTAGCAATAACACTGTATAAAAATACTCTGTGTCCTGCATTCAAAATGTACTTTAAGAATCAAAAGTACTCATTCTACAGAATGGACCCTTTCAGAGTGTTATATTATTATTATTATTATACTGCTGCATCATTATTATTGATCCATTAACATATAAGAAGCATTTCAATGTGGCAGCTACATTAAACTGCTTTATGTATTGTTGGGTAGATTAATCTATAATAATGTATCATAGGTTCTGAATTGATCATATGCTTTGCTGTCAGCATGTACGGATTACTGAACGACCTCTGTTTGAAGTGACTGTTAACATTTTTAGCTGGAAAGTCACAGATCTTAATTAAAACTATCGATGTCTTGGTCGTGTTCTTTTGCTACTGATCAGAGTCTTGTAATATTGAGTATCCCTCAACCAAATCCAATTCACTATTTGTTCATTTTTTAAAATTCAGGCTACAGTGACATTTCATTAAAGTACAGTAAAGTTAGTAGAGCAATTTAAATCAGTTTGACAGCAGAGTAGCCCTGTTTTAAGAAAATAGTATCTCAGGCTTCTTCTTTGATGGTTTCCTATAATATTTTGTATAGCATGCTGCAGTCTTTAGTATAATATCTGTGCAGAGGAGCATCAATGTGGATCTGGACTCTTCTCTCCAGTGTAAACTAAATACTGAAGTTCAGATGCAGTTTTTGAACCAACAGCAAGCAGCAGTGTTGAGTTCTGCTTCACCTGCAAAATGTCACTGACAGAGACACCAAACGACTACAAATGTTTTGCGTCTCATTCAGTCTGGGTGTCTTATGGCTGTCAGATAAATGTAGTGGAGCTAAAAAGTACGATGTTTGCCTCTGAAATGTGGAGTGGAAGTATAGAGGAGCATAAAATGGAACTACTCAGGTACAACTACCTTAAAAATTGCACTTAAGTACAGTACTTCACTTTCCACCACTGTGGGTCTCCCTGCTGACACATGAAGCTAAGCAGCACTTTAATTTGGTCTCGGCTGCTTTATAACATAATGCGTGCACCGTCATTTGTGTGCATGTGATAACAGCATGCTGCAGAAAGTGTTGGCTATAAAATGAACTGGTTTAAAGTGGCGGAGGAGTGTTTTGGCAAAGCTCTGACCTGATATAGCTCTCATGGAGAAAATTGTTAATCCATTACTGACAGAGAAGCAAGAAGAGATGGCAGATATCAAAGTTGTGCTATCTCTCCTAAAAAAAAAAAAAAAAAAAAAAACCTACACCACTGTGATTCGCCACTGAAGGAGGCTAGTTAACCATCAACCAGAGAGTCACTCCACCTCTCCTCTGGTTAGCGGCACGAGGGAAGGAGGAGAAGGAGGTGAGCTCTGCTGTCACTCACTGCTCTCCTCTCTGACACCAGTAGGTCCCCATCACACTCAACTGGGCCAGGGAGCTACCTTTTTACTGGGCGGAGCTAGGCTTAAAAAAGAGGGAGAAGAGGGCGGGGGGGTAGTGTAGGTGTGTGGGGGTGTGAGAAGAGAAGGAGGAGGAGGAGGAGGGGGGGGGCACATTAGCTTCTTGGACAAGTCTTTCTGCCCCACTGTCAGGTAGTTGAGAATTTGTTTGTTCAAAGCACTGGCAGACATGGACATGGCAGACTACAGCGAGGCTCTGGACCCAGCCTACACCACGCTGGAGTTCGAAAACATGCAAGTGCTCCCCTTGGGCGCAGGTGAGTCACATATATGCAACTCTGGTGATGAACTTTGAAACTTTTACTGATTTAAAACTTTGGTCAGGAGAGGGACAGAGGGAGCTCTGGCATGAAGTGATAAAAAGGGGTCATTTGTCCATCTGCTCCTGCTGGCAGAGGGATGATCCCGTGCAGTGGTCTTCTTTTATCACCTCCGGGTGCGATGGTAAAACATTAAGAGATTTTGATTTACGAGACGCCGCTCTGCTCCCAATGCACTCAGGTTGTTTGAAGCAATTTTGAACCTGTTTCAGCTTGTAGAGTGACGTGGGGTCCGATTGGATTGATATTCATCCTCTGATGAAGCAGTAGTTTGAGTATCATGATCGTTCGTCTCCGGTTACAAATGGTCTGTTCCCACAGAGTCTAAAGTGAAGAGAAGAGGGTTCAGTTTTTTGAGAAGTGCTCATAACGACACCAACTTATTTATGTATGCAGTCTCCCATGACGTCTGGCTGTGATCCTGATTCTAAAATTCCCAATGAGACTAAAAAAAAAAGGAAGCCTGACAGGGAACATTATTTACCACTCAACTTTTTCAACACTCACATGTTTCTGCTCTGTTACATGAATGTGTAACAATGTCTGTTGAGTCAGCCTGCCATTTTTAATCTATAGCATGTGTCATGACATGATTGATTGACCCAGTCTGGTGACTGTGTGGGTGACTAAAAAGAAAACTGTCTCCAGTGATTGCCCTTGAGGTAATCAAGGTGACATCAATTATGCTCTGTTGACTCTGTGTGAGCCACTCAGGCAGGTAACAGATCCTCGCAGGTTCCTCATAAAGGCTGGTTTTGATCAGCCGTCAATGGAGCTGATCACTGTACTCACTTCGGCCGTTCACACCTTCTTAAATCAAACCAGATAAAATAAAAAACACTATTTTACAGCCTCTGAACATATTTCTTGATGCTTGTTGACTGCCATCTAATTAAGCTGTTATAAAAACTCTTCCTCTGGTTTCGGGTCGTCCTGTTACATGTTTAAAAGTGATGAACTAAAAACCTGCTGACCTGATGAGACATTTTCTCTCTCTCTCTCTCCTTGTGCCAGACTCCTCACCGGCTGAGAGCGCCAACATGAACACTGCCGGCCACCTGGGGGCGGGCAGCCTGTGCGCCATATGTGGAGACAGAGCCACGGGCAAACACTACGGGGCGTCCAGCTGCGACGGCTGCAAGGGCTTCTTCAGACGCAGCGTTCGCAAAAACCACATGTATTCGTGCAGGTGAGGAGAGGGAGGATTTTCTACTACTGAGCATTGCATTGCACATCTAGCCCAGCCAGTGGAGCTTGTTCCCAACTATACACCAAAGAGAGACAAAGCAAAACACAAACTTGTGTTGTTTTTCTCAGTAGATTGGCTATAAATACTGCAAAAAGAGTCCAATTGCTTCTAAGGCGGATTCATCTTTTTTTCTATAAAATGTCAGATAATAGTGAAAAATGCCTGTTATAATATCCCACAGGTCAAGGTGACATCTTCAAATGTTGTGTTTTATTCGACCAACAGCCCAAAATACTAAGATATTGAGTTTACTATGAAGAAAAGCATCAAATCCTCACATTCGAGAAGCTGGAAACAGCAAATATATATATAAAAAACAATTCTTCGATTGTCAAAATTCTTGCAGATTTCTGTTAATCGACTAATCATTGCAGCTCTAATTGCTTCACTCATTCAAGTTTCTTTTCTGACTGTGACAGCACAAATAAAACTCATTCCACTCATTTTCCAGGTTCAACAGACAATGCATTGTGGACAAAGACAAGCGAAATCAATGCAGATACTGCAGGCTGAAGAAATGCTTCAGAGCTGGCATGAAGAAAGAAGGTAGGAGTCTTTTATCTTTTCAAAGCAAACTGACTGAATCTATCCAACTCAGTCTTTTTCTCCTGTTTTTGTCTCCTGCTCTGACAAAAACAGAATTTCCCATATAATCAGCAAATCACTGCCAGAGTGTGAGCTGTCCCCACTGAATTGACATGACTCATCTCCTGAGTGTGTTGCAATACCCACGAGAGTAGTATTTTGTTAATGTTCACTCAGTGGAGCGCTGAAGTCTCTAACCAGCTTATGCTGAGCAAACATTTCTGAGCAATAATAGCCATATACTGATAAACATGACAACCTTGGAAGGCTTATTTTTCTTTTAAATGACTCTGCGTTCTTTGTGCAACAAAGAAATGGAGAAAATTACAATATTTTTCATTTTTATTTAGCTGCATGAGTGTACAGCTGCAGCAGTGGCAATACTTTAAGTGTGTGTGTGTGTTTTTAGCTGTGCAGAATGAAAGAGACAGAATCAGCACCAGGAGATCCAGCTATGAAGACTCCAGTTTACCATCCATCAATGCACTCATCCAGGCAGACGTACTGTCAAGACAGGTAAGGCCTACAAAATCATCTTTGGGAATCATGATTAATCACCTGTAACAAGCCATCAAATGATTGCCTACATCTGCACTGCCTTCTCTAGATCACCTCCCCTGCTCCTATACTGAACGGCGACATAAGGACCAAAAAGATCGCCACCATCACAGACGTGTGTGAGTCCATGAAACAGCAGCTATTGGTCTTGGTGGAGTGGGCCAAGTACATCCCAGCCTTCTGTGACCTGCCCCTGGATGACCAGGTAAGACACAGTGTACATAGTTGTATAGACACTCTGGTCACTCATCAACCAGTCTGCTCAAAACCACAGCGTGGGCTGCAGGAGCACGCGAGTATGGACTCGGTGACTATGTTCTTCCTAAATAAATAAAAATGTAGATTTTAAAAAAAGGAGATAAATTTAAAATCAATCTCCAAGGATTACGAGTATTTTTTCATCACTCAACACAACTCTTCAACCAGAGTGGTTAATGTATTTTAATCCTGAGTTAGAATATGATGAGCTGGTTTTAAAGTTATATCCCTCCTCGAGAATCATTGCAGAATCATTAACAGTGTGATCACCAGGCCTTGGTAACTGATTTGCTGATGTTATATCGGTGAGTGTCTTCTGCCAGGGTTTTGCTCTTTCTCTCTTGAGTAAGCTTCAGATGAAGGGACTTAAAACTTAAAACTACACTATACAATACTAAAACATTCAAATGAACATGTAGAGGAGTGCAGGTTATTATCACACAGCTAATAAGTAAATAATTCCCTGTGTTTCAGGTGGCGCTGCTGCGAGCTCATGCTGGAGAACACCTCTTGCTTGGCGCTGCAAAGAGGTCCATGCTATACAAAGACATCCTCTTATTAGGTAAAACTGACACAAGAAGGAGTATTTCACCACACTCATATCGCCATTACTCATCGCCTAATGCTGTTAAAAGAAGAAGCACCGTCTCATCCTGGACTAAATTCTAATGTAGTGTTTTAAATCTGATTCTCCTGCAGGAAATGACTACATCATTCCCAGAAACTGCCCAGAGTTGGAGGTGGGCAGGGTAGCAGTGAGAATCCTGGATGAGCTGGTGCTTCCCTTCCAGGAGCTTCAGATAGACGACAATGAATATGCCTGCTTGAAAGCCATAGTTTTCTTTGACCCAGGTACTACTACTGACTGATATTTTGGATCGTGTTAGCTACTCTTCAAGCCAATAACATCAGTGAGAAGTTCAAAAGCTGAAGAGAGCGTAGCGAACTGTATTCAGATGAAGAGTTACAGCTTCTCTTTGCCCACAGATGCCAAAGGTCTGAGTGACCCTGGAAAGATCAAGCGGATGCGATACCAGGTCCAGGTCAGCCTGGAGGACTACATCAACGACAGGCAGTACGACTCCAGGGGCCGCTTCGGGGAGCTGCTCCTGCTGCTGCCGACGCTACAGAGCATCACCTGGCAAATGATCGAACAGATCCAGTTTGTCAAACTCTTTGGTATGGCCAAGATCGACAACCTGCTACAAGAAATGCTTCTCGGAGGTGAGCTCTTTCAGATCATTCGTAACCAACCTTGGTGGAACATGACTTCTGAACTCAAAAGCTTTGGATCAATATACAGAATCCACCTGTGTTAACAATATAGACAACAGAGAGGACTGTGGCATTCACTGTGAAGTCAGATATGCTGTAGTAAATGAAGACTGACTGTATATTTGTGTTTTTTGTCTCTCAGGTTCTGCCAATGAGGCTCCACACGCACCTCACTCTCTGCACCCTCACCTGGTTCAGGAGCACCTCAGCAGCAATGTTATAGTGACCAGCAACATGGCAACGCCGATCCATAATGGTCAAATCTGTAAGTACAAAACACATTAGTACAAGATGTGTAGTGCAACTGTTGTGGCATCTAAGATTAACTCTCTGTCTTCAGCTTAAACATTGAGGTTTTTTCATTGCCACATACAGTCGAAGAGCTGGGACGTTTTTGTCCATCCAGGTTTGATCAGTGTGATCAGAAGCATCAATCTAAGTGAACTGAAATCAGTGACATTTTTGTAAACAGAGACTGTCAAATTTCCCTCACCCAGCTCCATGTGCAGCCTAGTCAGGTAGCTGGAAGGACAAACAGGCTTGGCAGAATAATCCTCTCAACTCTTCATGGAAACTAATCTGGCTTATTTTGTCAAAGAGAACTTCTGTTATTCTTTCTTAACATGTTTAATGCTCTGAGAAATTTCACAAAAGTGCTTATTCCTTATCTGAAAATTGTGTTGCCCCAAGACATGTTATACCACAGAATGGTAAATATACACCTGCTTATGCTGCAGTTTCTCCCTATAACTCGCTCCTGTTCCTTTGTGTTCTACTTTTCAGCCACTCCTGAAACCCCAATCCCGTCTCCGCCTACTGCCTCCAGCTCAGAACATTATAAAATGGCTCAGGGGGTCATAGCCACCGTGCCCAAGCAGCCAACCTCCATCCCTCAGCCGACTATTACAAAGCAAGAGGCCATCTAACAATCCTCTGAATCCTTATTCCTTCAGTTGTTTTTTATTGTGTTAAACCAGGGTCTTTATATGTAAGTTTATACGCAATCAGCATTGAAGCTGTTAACTTGACTGAAACAATAAAGTAGCTAAATATAAAGAATGTAATTGCAATTATGTCCCCTGCAGATTGCTGTTTTTCTTCAGGGATCTATTTGTTCACACAAGCAGCTCAGCGAAGACCAGACAAAACTATAAGCATCAAAACTATCCAGTCATGCTGTCGTTCTGTAAGATCGACACGTAGAAATACATCGTTGTATATATAGTTTATTATTGGGTAACATCACTTCCTTTAGCATGGCCTCAGTGTGTGCAGTAAGGCTTATGTTAGACATGGTGGCGTGATCATGTCAGTATTTTATGAATGTTACAACAGGCCTTACATTGTCATGTATTTAGTGTTGCACAGTATTTTATTTTATGTTCATTAGTGATAAAATGGTGTCAGCTTTCAAATTGCATTTTATCAAAGCTAAAGGAGATCCCTTGAATGAGTTCAGCTTTTTGGGGTCTCCTTTAAATATTCTGTGACAGGACTAAAATATCTGTGGTTTCTTTTATGTACTGGAAAAAGTATATTTACAGTAGTAAAATTAAACATGTTAAAATTTACACCAAGCAAATCTTGGTACACATGGTGAAGTCTTCGGTGCCACTTTGTAAAAGTCACAGGCAGACACACTGAGGAAGTTTCCCAATGATATGTTGTATTGGTTTTTAAAAACTATATTATATTTTTTGTTTAGTACTTTATTGTGGTTTAACTGATGGAATAAATCGTGCCTTGTAACCTGTACTGCCTTACAAAAACAGGCAATGTTTCGCCTTACAATGTGAAGATGAATTAATAAATCTCAAGGTCTATTTTTATATTGCATTTTCTGCAGACCATATTTTATACGATCTATGATTATAAGAGTTTTCTGAAGAATAAACAGGATTGCACATTGCCTGAATAACAAATGATGCAACTTAATAAAGAGATCAGACATGTTGGAAAGTCTCTGGAGGAAAAAAATGGGTCCAACGTGGCAGTGCTGGTTGTTCACTGATAGCCTAACAACATGTTGCTTCAGACTGATAAAGTGCCATAAAATCATTATAGATAGCACTGATTCAAGACTGACAGAGAGAGGGGGGGGGAATCAAGGATTTATGTCTACATTCCAACTGAAAAAATCCGTAGCTAATACCCATGTGCTGCATTTAGACTCAACTATAGACTGACATGACAGGTTTTACTTAGAAAAGTGGAAGCTTCAGACATGAAAAGTCATCCTCAAAGATAACCAGAGTAAAGTGCTTTTTTTCGTATCACATCAAACACTTACATAAATATGAATACGTTAGTTAGATGTATTATTTTGAGCAATTCGTTTTCAAATTTAAGGTAGAAAACGTACCTGACAGATCTCGAGACGACATGTTGCCTATAGTACAGTCGGTGACAGGGATGCAGGCTGAGCAATATGCAGGAAAACTCTGCCATCTACCGCATTCAAGTGTAACTGATACATCTGTCTGCAATGAAATGTGAAAAGGAAATGTAGGTCACATCAATCCTCTGGTACATATAATTTAATTGATAAGCTAACTAGAAAATGTTTTTAAAAAATACAACTCCGCCCAGTATGCATAAAAAATACAGGCTCTATTTTTATTTGAATGCCCCCATTTTTTGTCGTTAATACAGGCCTAATGTTTTAAACTAATATCAGTACTCAATAAAGCGTGAGGAATTACGTTTCCATTTGTTAGTTTGCAAGATGTGAGGTTCGGGTGCACTGAAGCCGTGCGAAAATCTGATGGAGTTGTAGAATGTAATGTTTGTTTTAGCAAGGAAAATCTTGCCACGTCAGTTAGTCCTCTCTGAAAATAACGTTTTGGAAGAACACGTTTTTAAAGTAAAAAAGGAGAGACTCACAAAACCCACAAATAGCAATTGTTTTCTTCTTTTTCTTTCACTTCTGAGTGCGCGACATATCGCATTCGGCTAGTTTCCGAGGGGCACATGAAAGCAGCATAGCTATCAAAACAACAGACGCACGACGTGACTGCTCTGGCGCGTCAACAGCGCATCACGTGCTGCATATGGACCAATGAGAGAGAATATTTTCTTCACCCGGAAAAAGGATTTTCCTGACAGGTCGGTTGTGATTTTTGACACTTTTTGGGTCGTCGTGGCTGTGTTGTTGATGACATTTTGTCATTTGCCAGTGGATGCTCATAAAAGACATCTATGTGTGTCCTAGACGGTTAATGTTAAACGCGTTTTCGGGTTATTATTCAGTCATTATTCTGACTTCAGTTCTGTCGCATCGGTTCTGCTCCGGATCAGTTCGTGTCGGCTGAGGCTCTTGCTAAGCAAAAACACACAGTTAGCATGTTTGCGCTGTTGTGGTGTTGTAAGGAACTCCCCTGTCCTTCTTAGGCATCAGGGGACGTTTTATTTCCAATACATGTTGTCCAATTCAGGTAAAGTGGTATTAATGGATGTAAACTGTGTGTTTGTGACACCTGCCAGTAGCTAACGTTACAGCCCAGAACCTAGTCTTCTTTTTTTCATGCCTCTTGTGTGTTGCTTTCCAAACAGCTTCACCCAGTCAGTCCATGGATGATCAGCATGAGTCCATCGATCTCAGGTCTCCTCCAGTGGGCCCATCAGCAGCTGCAGGACACAGCTGGTTCCCTGGACCCCCTCCACCCATGTATTCCTGCACCCTGACCCCTGAGCTGGTGGCCAAGGCACGGGAGGAGCTCCAGGAGAAACCAGAGTGGCGTCTTCGGGATGTCCAAGCACTGAGAGACATGATACTGAAGGTTTTGCTTTGTGCTTTTTTTTTTTTTTTGTTGCCATATTGACATTCATATAAAAATAAACAGTCTTAATCTTGTTTATATGCCAGTAACATTTAAAGCAGGACAGGGCGATATGGGGTTGTCCCTATAACCCCCAAAACTGTCAAGTAATGAAAGTTGGCACTCAAATTCTCAGAATTGTATTGTTTGATCACAGTGTGTTGCCTTGTCTCAAATACTTTCTGACTTCTCCAGCCTGTGGCTCTCAGCCCCAAGTTCATTTCTTCCTACTTAAGACATAAATCTTTAAAACCAGGTCATGAATATATACTTCAAAATAGGCTAAATAATTTTGTAAAACAGGGAGGCACTTTTGGGGAAATAATACTGAAACAGGAGTAAATAGAGCATTTGTAGGGGATTATTTTCAGCCACAGACTTTGTGCTCTAGTGAGTATTTACGGCAGTTGGTTTTAGTTTTTTCTTGGGCTTTGTTGACAATAAGAAAAATGTAGTATTTCACCAGACTAACCTTGATAATATTGCCGTTATTCCATAGTGTTTTTTATTTTGCTGAATTTGACTGTTTTTGTTCACCAACCATCTTTATCCACTGAGCTCATATTTTTTCACCCGACTCTGCAGGAACAGCCCAATCTCAGGACCAGGCTGGACGACGCCTTTCTCCTGCGCTTCCTGCGGGCCAGGAAGTTTGACTATGACCGTGCCCTGCAGCTGCTGCTCAATTACCACGCAGGCCGCAAGGCTTGGCCAGAGGTGTTCCAGGACCTGAAGCCGTCCACGGTGAAACATGTCCTGGACCTGGGCTTTCTCACGGTCCTGCCACAGCCAGACCCCAACGGAAGATACATCCTCTGTCTCCGGCCAGGTCGGTGTCTGCTTCATCTTCATTGGAGAATTCAACAGTTTTATAATGAATTAACCATTCTATAATTACGTTTCCCATTTACCTGTCACATTATTCAGTAAACCTCAAACACAGGGTGTTTTTTTAAATCTCCAAGTACATACTGTATGAGTAAGTAAGCCAGTTACTGATTATTCTTCCAGGACGGGCTTTACTCATCATGTACGATTACTCAGCTCAATCTCCTTTTACAGGAAAATGGAAACCAAATGATTATCCGTTTGTTGACAACGTGAGGGCCATTTATCTGACTCTGGAGAAGCTGATCCAGCCGGAGGAAACGCAGGTGAATGGTATCGTCATCTTAGCCGACTACACCGGAGTGGGCATGTCACAAGCATCCAATCCAGGCCCGTTCCTTGCCAAAAAAGTTGTGAGCATCCTCCAGGTGAGAAATCTTAACATCTTATGATCTGATGACACTTTTATGTTTGAATTAAATGTATTACAAAATGAAATCAGCAAAGAACTATTATTTAGTTTTTTTCTGGAACTGATATGTGAATGCAGCATTTACTCAAACTGTAATTTTATTCTGTAATGACACAGCAGTAAATATGAGTAACTGTTTTAACACACATGAGAAAGAAACCTTGTCATTTACAACAGTGGCTCTTGAGCACTGCCTGTTGAGTTTTGTCGTGACTGCAGAGTGTGTAATATTTATATAAGCACACAAAACACATGTGAAACATTTGATAAAGACCAGCTGTGACTGTTCTGAATGCAGTTTCTCTTCTAATTCACAGGATGGGTTTCCAATCAGAATCAAGGCTGTTAACATAATTAACGAGCCCAGGATTTTCAAAGGCATCTTTGCTATAATTAAGCCTTTTCTGAAGGAGAAGATGGCGGAGAGGGTAACTATTGTCCTTGAATTGTCTCTGACTCTTTTGTTCTAAACAAAGGAGTATTTTGAATCATGTGCCGCCCTTTTATCCGCCGCCTGTGCTCCAAAATAATAGTCTATTTTCATCTGTGAAAATGGAAGGCCAAGCATTTTCTTTTCAGAGGAATGAACTCAGACCAGCAGAAACACACACCCCATATTTTTCAGAATCTCGTGAGAGGGGTTGCTTTGTGTTCATTTAAACCTGCAGTAACTGTTTTTTATTAATTCGGGGGCAGCAGAAACAAGCTGACATGTTGTCACCTTTTAAGTTAATATGGCAAACTTGGTAGCATACAGTTGCTTATTTACACCATCAGCAGATACATTAGCATTCATTTAGACTCGTGTGTCTGGCCAGCTGGCGAATGTAAGTCCAGTATTCACTCTAGCGCTGGTTTGCTTTCCACCAACTCCTGAGGGAAATATCTGGCTCTTTAGCTGCTAGATGCTCCACTATGTCTGCCATTTGGTGCTGGGCAGGTAATGTACAGTTGGTTTTTAGAGCTTTTCTGCTAAAAACAGCTGCCTGCTGCGGCCAAAAAATGTGCAGTGAGAATGAACCAAAACAGTAGATTTGTGGGCTTTAAAACCAAAACAGTGAGCAGAAAGAAGCTACAAAGCTCTGCAGAGCCAGGTGATAATTCTCTGTGGGTTCATTACTACGAGTGACACCTTTCACATGACATGAAATATTGATTATAGCCACTTGAAATAATGAAGCTGATGGTGAGGCAGACACTAACATGGTATCTGTGCTGCCTCCTCATACAGTACATCCTCCACGGCTCAGACCTGCTCTCTCTGCACCGGAACATCCCCCGGTCGGTTCTGCCGCAGGAGTACGGCGGCACCGCGGGTCAACTGGACATGTGCGTGTGGTCGAGACTGCTGCTGGACTGTGAGGAGGAATTCATAGTGGAATTCTGCCAGCCGGATCCACTAGAGGGCGTGGTGCTCCCAGAGTCCATGCTGTTTGAAGGCGAGCAGGCCAGCGGGCAGGACGACGACACCTTCAGAGGGCTGCGCTCTCAACTTTACTACTGTTACTGATGCGGACTGTAGATGCATACACTCCCATCACTGAGAGGACATTCTCTGTTTCATTTGAAACATGTGTGTAGACTTTTACAGGGCAAGTTGCCAATATTATACATGATTTATTTTACTAACTAAGCAGCACTACTATAGGTGGATAGTCTTTTCTAGTTTACACGTAGCCCAGCATTTAACCATGGTTCCAAGGCAGCTGCAGGCTCAGGCAAAGAGGCTTTTGACAGGAGCAGATGCATGTTTAGCCATTATAGGTGGCATTAACAGTGATATGGTTGTATTTAAAGGTCAGGTTCACATTTTTTAAATAGTCAGGTGCCATGCATATGCACATTGACACAGGTTTTGCTTGATGTAATCATTCCTCCTGTCCACACTGGCCATTTAAGGAGGCCTTTTCTAATGTGCTTCCAATGTAAGAGATGGGGGACAAAATCCACAGTCTTCGTTTTGTGTTGAGGCTTCAGCAGTACCAGTTAGACGAATCAGGTATCTCCTAAAGTCTTTTTAGCACGAAATTCCCTCTTTGTGTTTTTCTAGCCCTCCACTGCAGCGCAGCACAGAAACACTGTCCGGGGAAACAAAAAAGAGGGAATTTCATACTAAAAACACTTGACTTGGCTAACTGAGACTGCCTGGAATGAGGACGGTGGATTTGTCCCCCATCTCTTCCACTGAAAGCACGTTAGGAAAGGAGCTGTTAACAGCCAGTGTGAGCAGGAGGAATGATTGCAGGAGGCAAAAACTGTTTCAGTTTACATATGTACATGTCCATATTGTTTTAGGACAGACATGGAAAAATGTGAACCCACCCTTTTTTTTTTTTTTTTTCCGCTGAGGAAGACTTCTAAAAACAGCTTCTGAAACTCACATCTCTTCAGATTGTTTATCTGCATACCGGCAATCAGTCATATACTGGCCATTAGTGCTCTGCCTGCATGGTTACGTCGCCCCTCAACTCAACTAAAAAAAAATGGAGACAGTTTTTGCATATGTAACATTCTAATACATTGCCTTAAACTGTTATTAATCAGTAGATTTATCTATGTATCATGAATCACGTTGGATTTGTGTGTACCAAAGCAATATTCATGTGTACTCTCACCAGGGCTCGTCTTACATAAGAGCGGATATACTTCATTGTTAGTAAGTGGAGATAGATGGCTGCTGTGGCTGAGAGAAGTGATAATGTAATAGATTTGCTGATAAATGTTGTTGCTGAATATCTAACTCATACACCGTATTTCAGGGCCTTTGTGTAGTTGATGCTTTAGTTTTCTCTAGCTTGAATCTTCTGAGAGGATTATTTTTCTAACTTCAGATAATCTGCCTTATGTTTTATTTTTTTTTATTTTTTTACCTTTTTTGCCCTGTTTGCCTGTGTTTCATCACTCAGTCTTAACACAGGGCCATTACTGATCACAGGAGTCACACGGGGAAGAGAACATTCAGTCCTGACTTTATAGACATCTGGTTTGCCAAATTTTTACACCAGGCCATGTACAGAAATGTGCAATAATGTTGGATCTGTTTTCTTGCGGTAGGCCGAAGCGAACTTGAATCATTTTTCATCAGTCTTTTTAAATTTTTTTAATTTAAGCATGTCTGTGACTATAAGCTGTACTGTGTTGCAGGATATTTATCGTTGGTAGTGAAGACAGTAAAGTAAAGCTCAAATGGAGAAAGTGCTATTTGTGTCTTGTTTGTGCTGTGGATGCTGTTGTTGGCAGAGGCAGAGGGTGGTGGTATGCTGCAGGCTCTGGGGAAGTTGTGGGTATTTTCACAACATAATTGCAACTGACTTGAGCAGCGTTTCCCAAAATGGACTCACGGGTCCCCAAAGACATCAGAAATACAGTGGTGGAAGAAGTATACATAAGAAGCAATACCACAGTGCATTCAAAAAGTAAAAGTACAGAAGTCTTTAAAGTATCAACAGTAAAAGTATTTATTATGCAGAATTGGTCTTCACATTGCTATCATTATATACTCCCAGTTGCCAGTTTATTAGGTACACCTATCTAAAACTAATGCAGTCTAATACAACAGTCCTACAATAAATCCTCCCTTTATTAAGGTTATAATTTATTGTAGGACTGTTGTATCAGACTGCATTAACTTTAGCTAAGTGTAGTGAGTGTGAGTGTATATTATATTAGTTCATTATTACAGCAGCATTCATATTTAAGCATCATTCTAAGGTTTACCTGGAGCAAAGTTGAATAATTATTAACATTATGAATTAACATTACTGTTGGGTAGTTTAATCTTTAAGGATGTATCATATTTTATAAAATGATCATTTGATTTGTGTAAAATCTTTAAAGTTTAGTAAAAAGTACAATATTTCCTTCTGAAATGTAGTGGAGTAGAAGTAAAAAGTAAAATAGTAGTACTTAAGTAAAGTTCAAGTACCTCAATATTATACTTGCTCATACTTTGTTCCTTTCCATCACTGCAGAAATATTATGTTTACATTTTTGCACAATGAAAAAAGCAATAATTTTATATTTATCAAGTCTGTTAAACTAAAGCACAGAGAAATATACAGTCTACATGCATATAGAGCATATGTGTTTTTTGGAAACCCCTGTATGATTAGACGTGTCCCTTTACTTTAAATGATCATTTTAGGTCAGTGGTGCTTAACACGGGGTTCAGGGATCAGGTGACTACAGATTTCAATCAAGTGGGTCACTATATTGCCAGGCTGCAAATTAGAAAAGACCCCTTAATATAAAATATGGAAATATACAGTATGTATTTTAAACAATGAAGAGCTGTGTCTTACAGTCATTATTAAAAAAAGGTTTGCCACGAGAGCCTGCTGCTTAGATAATGGACCATTTACACAGAGCTCATTAATTTGTTCTGTCTCTTTCATGAGATTTTGACTTTACTTGAACTCCACACAGCCTACACTGTTGGATATTGTTAGTCTGCTGTTTCCATGACATTCATTTAGTGAACACGACTTTTTATTTTTATTTTACACTCATGTTATATGAGTTCATAACAAAATAAAAAGCAAAAGAAGGCAGATCAATTAAAGGAGCACTCACTCCACTCATTTTACACATGAAGTTCAGTTTACTCGTCCCAAGGACTATTCAGCTTCTGAAAACAGCTGTATTATGTCTTCTGTGGCTCTGGAGGGAGCTTTCCATATTTGGAAAAAATAACCCTGATGATGTCATAATGATGTCATCAGGGTTTTATCAGAAAGCCTACATTGCAAACTGTTGTGCGAGGTTTGAAAGAATTTAAGCTCCAGTTTATGCCTCTCATGTATTACCATTACATTCGAGTCACCGATCTAAGCATCCGTTTCTCTGAAAAATATATCTTTTAAAAACCCAGAAGGTCGTTTAACAACACTTATCGATGTTCTGAAGGTTTTTCCAGAGACCTCAAAGACTCTTCTAACCATCAGGATGAAAATATTGTCCACTTTTCATGAGCTCGGGAAAAACAGCCCTGTTTTCAGCTTTGTAACGATGCATTTTCCAGCTAATTCAAGAGGGTTTTTTAATAGTTTATTTGTCTTAAGACGTCTGAGAATTTTCTCAACCTATAAAGGAACATTTAATCCTTGAGTTTATCAGAAAAAAATCACATTCTAAATCACCAAATGTGGAGATACATGGTTTTCAGTGGACAGGAAGAGTATGGAAAATTGTAATCTGCAAAGTAACTAGTAACTAAAGCTGTCGTAGAGTAAAAAATATAATATTTGTCTCTGAGTAAAAGTATAAAGTTGCATAAAATGGAAATACTCAAGTAAAGTACAAAACTTACTTGAGTAAATTTACTTAGTTACATTCCACCACTGGCTAAAACCAACATGAAACATCTGGGGGTTCCCTGTGAGGAAGTCTCCTCAGTTGGGGTGTCTGGTGGTTTGATGTGCGGCTAAATAAAGCTGCCCTGACATGAAAAAATACAATCAATCATCCCTAAAAAAATAAGACAAATAAAAAAAAGAAAAAAAAGATGTGTAATCTGTTTGATCTTCAGGGTGCAATGTGTTGGCTCCAGCCCACAGAGAGAGTGGGAGCCTCCACAGGCTCGCTCTGATTGGCTCAGACACGGCTAACTCCATTTTGGAAAACAGCTGTTTGAAGGCACAACCTTTTTTTTTGTCGTTGTTTGCAGACGGTACCCCGAGAAAAAGAGAGGAGAAACGTCCAGGCTTTTAACACACACTTCTCCAACACAGGGCTTTCCCCTCCACACTAGCCTGCTTCAGTTTCGGCCCAGTTCGGCCGGCGTGCTGCGTTTTTTTGTCCGACTGCCAGGAAACTTAACTGGGGATCCATGGTGTTAAATTTCCATTGTAACAAGTGGATAACAGGAGGCGACCCGACCAAGGTTAGTGGCGTTTTGTGTCGATTTTACTGACGGGGGGGCGAAATTGGCTTTTGCTGTGAATTTACGTGCTTAAAAAATGGTCGGGCAGTTATAGTTTGAAGTGACCAACGGCAGCGAGCCGCAGAGTCACGAAGCGACGGTTTTGTACATGATTTTAATGAGGCATTTTTCCAGCCAGCACAGCGACAATACATCTTTTCTACGCAGAGGAGCCGTTAGTGTCCGCCGTACACACGCTGAATCTGCCCAGCGGCTGAAATGAACGTCTTCGTTAATGTTGAATTACAATGTGAACGTTAATGATATTCACACCCCCCCCACACTCGAATGGCATTCAAGTGTATCCATTATGCTAGCCGCCTGTGTCTGCGCGTGTGTGTGTGTGTGTGTGTGTGTGTGTACAGTTTTAAAGGACTGGCATGCACGTCCTTCCCACACATTAGCTGCTGCGTTCAGGGTAGCTAATGAAAGCTTGGAGAGCTTTTTTTAAAAGCTCTCATCGACTGTGCTTTTATTTTATTTTATTTGCTCTGTCAATGCACCCAGTCAGCCCCCCCACCTGTAAACACATATCAACTTCGTCTTCTATTTCCTAACTCGATTAGATAACAAGGCAGTGATGACAGCAGGGGTTTTCATGCAATAACCTATCTGCTGAGAGAAGGAGGAACATGTCAGTCCAGTTTTTTCTTTTTCTGGAGGGTGAGTTGTGTAAAATGACAGGGCTGGATGGAGATTCAGCAGCAGCAGCAGCAGCAGCAGGCTGGTGGGGAGCAGCCTGGGACCCCCCACTTTGCATGAGTGTTGCTGGGCAAGGGCCAGCGTTACTGGGCATGAGCACTGGTGAAGATAAATACTGGCTTCTTGCCTGCCTGTGGTGGTTTTCTTCCCTGTCGACTGGCTGGCTGACTGTAACCAAAACAGTGTTCTCCCTGAGCTCAGTCAGTGCACAGTTAACATGTTATCTAGACATTAAAATGCACCAACACTCCAGATTAAATTAAAGCAGCACACCTTGCAAGTGTTGCAATATATATATATATGTATATATATCAACCAGCCTTATTTCAGACCGGTGTCAGCAAACAGAGCAGGGTCGTGGCATGTCTCGACAGGGACAAGCTTAAGGAAAACAGGGTGGAACTGTGATGTGTACTGATTTGGCATTTTATGGCTCTGGGAAAACAATTTGGAAAGAGAAGCAGGCGACTGTGATTCTGGGTCCGGGGTAAAAATATAACATGAAGGAGTAAAGCTAGGGTAATGTGTAGGGATGCAAGTAATTTTTTATTTTTCTGCTAAATATTTTCTCTAGTAATTAATTGTTTGGCTTAAATAATGTCAGAAAATTAGTAATAAGTGAAAAATCACATCACAATTTCCCAAAGCCCAAGGCGATGATATCAGATTCTTTGTTCGAGTAATATAGTGGACAAAAAACAAAATGCACCTCATGTTTGCATATTTTGCCAAGAGCTCCAGCTAAAGGTGAATCTGTCTGGCCATACTTCAAATGGCAACATCATTCCCAGACACACTTCTGACATTAAAGAGCAAAATCACATGTCGTGGGAGATTAAGCCACCTGATGAATTTAAGATAAAATGTTGTACAATCTCTACGGTCTCTTGTCGGATATGGCCTTCTTTGGTATAGCTCTCTACTGGCTCGTCTCCTCTCTTTGTACCAGCTAACCAAACATGGTCTGTTATCTTTCAAAATGGCCAGGGGTGGGGGGTTTGTCAAGAGCAGCCAGAAAAGAGAGCGCAGTGATGCAAGAAAACCCCAGCCACTAGAGAGACACACGCATGCCCCGCTGACCTTGGACAGAACCCAGCAGAACCGTCCCTCCTGTGTTTCAGTCATATTCACTGAATCAAAACAAGTCTGCAGAGAAGAAAAGACGGAGCACTTACTATCAAGATCGTGCAAGATGTGCTCATGTTTGGGCTATGATGAAGGTTTTGCCCTCGGGGGCCTTTGTGCGCTATGCATCTTCTAATGTGTGACACCGGTTATCCAGACAGCGTCCAGATCATGAGTAGTCAGGCCATGCTATACAGTTATGATTATCTGCAGTGCTGCATGACCAACACTGTTCTCCTCCAACTCCTCCAGTAAATAGACGTCGTATCTGCTCCTGCTGAGGGCTGCCAACAATAACATGATTACCCTGAGAACATTTGGACCCCTATATCCCTGTGCTGAGAGCCTGCATTAAGCATACACGGCGGGGGTGGGACGGTTACTGTGTGGTTGTTTCGGTCAGTTGTTTTTCCGTAAGTGGTCATCAGATTTTCTTTCCTGGCAGACGGCTTTCTCTGTATTCCACTTGTAGTCCTGCTGAAGGTTAAATGAGCCCTCCTCGACATGTTGTACATAGATTATTTCATTTCTAGTTTGAGCAGGATTCAAAGCTTTTCTGCAACAAGGGCACAACCTTACATGCTTTGGATAAAAATAGCAATCTATTCTCAGAATTGGTTCAACTGCCTTCTAGATTTCTTTGAGATTATGTCCACAATCAGTCGCCTTCCCATGTTTAATATAACAGGATCAGAAAACAACAGTCTGTACTGGGCCTGTAACAGTGCAGTAGGGTTTTGGTATGATGTGAACACACTGTTCAGGGTCTATTTCGGTATGAGTCCCTCTGTGTAATCATGGGTTTAATGTGTATGTTTTGTGGACAGGGATTTGTCAGTTCAACTGCATTGGCCCCCGACCACATTCTTTGCCCTGTGCACAGAGGACTTAAGCTCCTCCGTTTTTAGCTCCCTGACTTCCCCATGAGGAGAAAATGAGTGCCATCACCCCTTCAGCGTCTCGTGTAGCAGACAGAAACGGCTCTCTGATACACAAAGAAATGCCAGACCACTGAGAGAGACTCAGCTCATGAGACTGAAATGATTATTTGCTCGGTAATTTCAAGATTCACTGATTGTCTGATATTTTTGCACTCACAGTGATACATAGTTGTTGTAAAATATCAGTTAAAGGTGCATATAAACTTAATTAGAATTTTCTTTGTGAGCAATTTCATCATTCTTTTATTTGAGGCATCATTTTATTTCCCTGTTTTCAAGCTTCCTTTCATTTTATCCTTTATTGTGAAGCACTTTGTAAAGACTTATTTGATAATGGCGCTATAAACCAGATCATTGATTATCTTTCTGACGTTTAATAATGATGATTGAGATATCACCGCCTATGATGGTTTACAGGTACATTTAATGAAATAATGATTCAGGCGCTATAAATAGCCACAGTCGTGTGTAATGATGCTCTGGCATTGATGAGATGTGCAGATGTGGCACAAGTGACTTCTTCTTTTCCTCTCTTGTAATTGGCAGGGCTAACGAGTGGTGGAGAAGGTTGAAGTATTGATCTGAAAACGGGTGATTAAGGGAATGTCTACACCTATTTATGGCTAGAGGTGTGCCGGTCTACCTGTTTTACTATATCACTGTGAAACATACTGATGGTAACAATACCGCCAACAATTTCCGTTACGTTACGTCTTTTTCAGAGCGCACAGCGAACGCAGCACAGCGCTCCTTCCTTCCTTAGCAGGGTGCACCTTCCTACCAGTCAACTCGAGGCAGAGCAGCCACAGCAGGGGCAGCGAACTATGGCTGCATGGGTCTACCTACTGTGGGCATGACTTTCTATGCTAACATTAGCTAGTCAACCTCCCGAGGTGCGGCTAGTTTATGGGTGCTGAGTTAGGTTAAGCGAGAGAGGGCATGCATTTTACAGTATGTGACCGTTTTGATAAAATCCAAAGGAAATATGATGAATACAATATTTCAGCTCTAATAGTAGTATTTCAAAAAGGTTTGATGATGATGATGATGTTGAGATTATAGATAATGCCATCTATAATATTTCTGGCCACAATAATCCTGGCATGAAAACTTGATACTGGCACATCTCTATTTATGGCTAACTGTAGGAGTGGAAATGAGGCTTGTTCATGTACGCCCAGTTCCAAAATGACTGAGATTCATAAAACAGAACCACGCGTACACACGGCTTTATAAATCTGATGAAAAGAACGCATAAGCATATTTCTATCGTTGTGCTACACAGAGTTTGTGAATCTACACAGAATTTTCAGCACCTGGAGTCCAAAGAGGACAGAAGTAAAGAGGATAAATTCATTTTTGAACATATGAAAAAGTGATACTCCATCTAGAGCCACAGCTAACAATTATTTTCATTATCGATTAATCAGGTGATTTTTTTCTCAATTAATCGATTAATATGAAAAATGTTACAAAAAACAAAAATATTCAGTTTTCTATAATGTAAGAGACAGAAAAGTATCAAATCCTCACATTTAAGAAGCTGGAACTGTCAAGTGCATTTTTGCTTGAAAAATGACAAACAATTAATCGATTACCAAAAAGGTTTTTTAAATTTTCTGTCTATTCAGAATCACATTTTACTGTATATTGATAACTGTATGAAACACTTGCTACCTATAGAGTCAAAAGGTCCTCGTAAAACATTTGTAATTTCTTACGTTATGGAGAACAGCTTTTGTCTTAAGGAGGCAGTCGAGCAGGTACGTGAACTCAGGTGGACCAATCTGACCAATGGAAGAGCAGGAGGCGGATGCTCCAACAAGCGCAAATAAACACGCACCTCTGTGCAGGGTCAACAGGGTCGCATATAAGGCTTGAGACAGACGCAGCACTTTTAGCCATGTTTTAAGCAAAAATACAAGTTATTCTCCAGGAATAGTCTGAGAAGTTTCTTTGGATTGGACCATTTTGTAAGCTGTGAAACAGGGTCACCACTGAATTATACTAACACTGTACTGTGAATACAAACTGGCCACAGCCTGTGCAAGGGATCAAACTACAAACTTATTATGCCCACAGTAGAGCTGCAACGATTAGTCGATTAAAAGAAAATTAATCGCCAACTATTTTGATAATCGATTAATCTTTTCAGTCATTTTTCAAGCAAAAGTGTCAAACATTTGCTGGCTGCAGCTTCTTAAATGTGAGGATGCTTTGCTGCTTTTCTTTGTCTTTTGTGACAGTGAATGAAGAGTCTTTGGGTTTTGGACTGTTGGTTGGACAAAAGAAGCAATTTGAAGACGTCACTTTGGGCTCTGGGAAATTATGATGAGCATTTTTCACAATTCTTTTGGGCACTTTATAGGCTAAACGATTAATCGATAATGAAAATAATTGTTAGTTGCATACTAAAAAGGTAGATTTTGGGTGGAGTATCACTTGAATGTTTGTTAGATTTCATTCCAACTGAACATTGGCACAGGAAACAGCATACTGACCCATCCAGTTTGAATGGCTTAGTCCAAAGCCCTTATAGAGTGGCAGCCAGTGTGGTGGGATCGGCTGCAGCTGCCCCCGAACCCTACACACACTATGTGGATGGATGTTACATATCCATTAGTCAACCTTTTTATTCTGACTGACATTTATAAGACCCATCTATTTCCTCATGTATTCCCTCTTCCTGATAATTGACATTGTTTGGCGAGGATGCTCTTCAAAGTGGCAACACATCTGTTTTTCAGCACTAAGCCAGTTGATTTATTGTAGCAAAGCAGAGCTACACCCTCTTACTCCGGCTGCACTGGCCCACAGCATCAGCACACATTTGACAGACAGCTGTTGAGGTGTTGAATAAACACTGTTTTTAAATCGGAGAGAATTTTTAATTATGCAAATGGATTCTCATCAATGTGAATTGGTTTGGAAGTAAAATAGACGTGTCCTTTTTTCAGCCTAGCAAGTCGATGATTTGATGAGAATCTCTCTTCACGAAAAAATGAAAATGAGCTTTTAATTATTTTAGACGGAGTGGCCCGTTTCAAATCCCATGTGATGTGCTAAAATCGTTGAACTTTAAGAGTGATGTGACAGAAAAATGTTTTCGGGGTAAGAGGAACAGCACAACCTTTTGTTTAGGATCTGCTTCACGCTTCTATTTGATCCACTTTGGGAATTATCAGGCTCAGTTTGCTTTAAAATGTTTGATTGTTTTTGCTGAAGGGGTTTTCATGCACATTCCCATGTGTGATGAGCTGTGTCGATAGGAGGCCGCTCACAGGAACTAGAGAACAAATTATTGACTCATTAAAATTCACTTGACAATGATATGTTGATGAAAGTACATCCCATTTCCCCATTCTGTTGGTATGTGAAATGAAATGTGTTAATTAGTCTTAATAAGACAAATAAATTGTTATTGTTTTAATGGCCTGTAGGAACACACTACATGATGACTGAATGGTATTCAGCAGAAGGCTTTACTCAGGCTTCTAAAGACAGCTGACTGTAGTGGAATATAACGTAATTAGTACATTTAAGTACTGCACTTAAGTATGCTTTAGAGGTACTTGTACTTTACTGAGTGTTTTAATTTTATGCTGCTTTATACTTCTACTGCATTTCAGAAGGAAGTATTGTATTTTTTACTCCACTATATTTATTTGGCAGCTGTAGTTACTTTTCAGATTAAGATTTTACATACAAAACATTGCACAAGGTTATAAAAATACAGCACATTGTTAAAGATTAAACAAGGGTCACAAGCCCAAAAGGGGTCCCTGGTCAAGTTTTAGCTAGCAGTTACATCAAAGAGTGATTTCCCCCTCTTAACTTCTCAGATGGTTAAATTAACCAAGATTTTACAAAAAAGCAAAGATTAGAGAAAAGTTCAAAAAATTAATACAAATTTGTGTTTTTTTTTTTCTTCTTTCCTCTCCCGTTAATCATCTCACGACCCCCCTCAGATTTATCTTGTGACCCTTTGGCCCCTATAGACTGGGAACCACTGGATTAATCTACCTAATGGTATGTAATGTAGAGCTGCAACGATTATTTTTGATAATCTTTTTTTTTTTGTGTGTGATAAGTCTTTCCAAGTAAAAACATTCACTGCTTTCAGCTTCTCAATATGAGACTTTGATGCTTTTCTTTATCACATACAGGTTTCGCACAAAGTCTTGAAAGTTTGGAAAATGCTTAATTTTAACAGTTATGTTTTCAAGGTTAGGAATATGCTTGAATTCAAATGCTTGATTTTCAACATAATCTGGTGTTTCATCATCCACACAGTTACTCATGTAAACCAAAAATCTCTTGATGAAACGATCCCGTCGTCATATTTGTATGTTGTCTCCTGGAATTTATAGTAACAATTTAGATGTGATGATAAAGGCTTCGAGAGTCTGGAAATTTTTGGTTTAGGTACCTTGAAAGTGCTTGAATTTTACTCCTTAAAAAGCTGTACGAACCCTGCACATATGATAGTGAACTCGGGTTTTGGGCTGTTGCTCGAATGAAACAAGCACTTTAAAGACATCATCTCGGACTGTCTGCATTTTTCTTTTCTATTTTCTGGTGTTCTATAGACAAAACAATTAATTGAAAAAGTAATTGGCATATAAATCAATAATGAAAATAACTGTTAGTTGCAGCCCTAATATAATGTAGTTAAAATAGCTCCACCTCGACCAGCTACAATAGTAAAATGCATCCATGCGTCCGTATTAACGGTCTAATAATGTTATAATAATATCACACTGACAGGGGCCAGTTTTCTGCAGAACGAGTATTTTTACTTTGATGCTTTAAGTACATTTTGCTGATAATACTTGTGTACTTTACCTTAAGTAGGATTTTGAGTGAAGGACTTTTGTAACAGAGTATTTTACATTGTTGTATTGTACTTTTACTTGAGTAAAGGATCTGAATGCTTCCTCCACCACTGCTGACTGTGTTGCTATCACAGTATACACTAGAATAACTGAAGGTGTTTGTCCTGTACACCAGCATGAGCGATGGTTTCGTTATCTAGGTCTAGAGGAAAGTGTAACCATTGCCTCTGCTGTTTTTTTTTGTTTTGCTCATGAGGGTTTGCGTGTGCGCCTTTTTATCCCAGTCAACTCAGCAAATCGAATCGCATGATGCCCACATCCTCCTAGAGTTGTGGGAGAAAAGTGTGGCGATGCAGCTGGGTGGAAATACTTGGCAAGGCTCAGACACACCGTCGGTACAGGTGAGAGGAGCGACTCGTGTTCTTTAAATGATTTTACATTTTAGATTTCTAGCTTTGTAAGTGAGCAGTCTTTGGCTGGATGCGGTTTCTATTGTGTGTTATTTTATCAGAGAGAGGATGGGGGGAGTTGAGGGAGTTGTGGGTGAAATCCATCTAACAGGTGGTGCAGAGGGACGTAGCCCGCAACCAAATGATGTATTCTGTTACAGATTGGCTGAATAGTTGTGCGCTGCAGCGTAGCCAAGGAGGATGTATTATGTTTCTCAAGTTCTCAAAAAGTAATGAAAACACAGGAGGGATGTTTCCTTATTTAGAAAGCACAATAAACATGCATGCATTCCTCCCTGCACCTCTCGTCCTCCCTCTTTTTCCTGTCGTCATCCTCACGCTCTCTCTTTCCCTTGTCCTCAACTGCTTTCCATCCTCACACTCATTATCCTCCGCCCCATTTTTCTCCATACCTCCCTCACCCATCTCTTCTCCTATCCCCTCATCTCCCTCTTGTCCTCGCTTCGTCCTCTTCCTCCTCCTCCTCCTCCTCCTCCTCATCCTCATCAACCCAAGGGTCTTGTTCAGCCTCCAGTGTGTGCGCAGAGAGCCTGGGAAAAGATAGGACATAACGTAGCAAACAAACCACCTGCTTCCTGCCGAGGTCTCGTGTTGTTAAATGTGTGGACGGAAATAGAACCGGGCAACCTTGCAGTAGAATCAGAATAGATAGAATGGACAGCGGTAGAAAAAAACAGCAGCACAGCAGCGTTATAGATGTAGAAACCGAGCTCGGTGACACCTGAGGACACATGGGAATGGGGAGACGACAAGTAATTGATTAGTGGATTGACAGAAAATTCATCTGCAACTATTTGGACAATTGAAACAAACCTCCCAAAATGTGCACTTGATTTGTTTTTCTTTGTCTTGTGTGATAGTAAACTGAATATCTTTGGGTTTTTGACTGCTGGTCAACCAATTTGAAGACATCATCTTGGGCTTTAGGACACTGTGAGGAACATTTTTAGACCAAACGACTAATTGATGAATTGAGAAAACAAATGGCAGATAAATCAATAATGAAAATAATCTTAAATTGCAGCCCAACAAGCAATGTTGAGACAGGGCAAAGGAGTTGTCATTAATAAAATATTAATGCAAAGATTTAAAATATGACTTTAGTTTGATCTGAATCTTTATCACACAATGCTGTGTGATTGATCAAATATTTTCATTACGAATAAATGTTTCAATTATTTTATCAAAGACATTAATTTTTAAATTATATGAACCAGAACAAAGCAGCAGCTGGAAGCAGAGAACATTTGGCATTTTTCCTTGACAACTAACGATTGATTATCAAAACTGTTGCCAATTCATTTTCTGTCGATCGATTAATCTGCTAATTGTTTAAGCTTTACAAGCATTACATTAGATACATTAGCAACTATTTTCATTAAGTGTTTGAGCCATTTTTTAAACACAAATTTAAGCACACTGGTTGCAGCTTCTCAAATTTACTGGTTTTCTTTCTTTTCTCTGATTGTGAACTGGGTATCTTCAGGTTTTGGACTCGCGGTCGGACAAAACAAGACATTTGAAGACACGCTGGGCTTTAGGAAACCGATAGATTCACTATTGTCCGACACTTTTTAGGCAAAACAGTTAATCGATTAAGAAAATAAGCTCCAGATTAATCAATAATAAAAATAATTGTTAGTTGCAGCCATAATCACAAGATCCCAGATGTCATTTTTTTGTCCGACCAACAACCCAAAGATATTCAGTTTACTGTGATATCAAACAGAAAATCAGCTAATCTTCAAATTTAGGGAGCTGAAACGAGAGAATGTTTGACATTTGTGCTTAATTAAATAACTGTTAGGATTAATTGATTATCAAAATCAGGTGGGCTCATTTTCTCTTAAACGACTAATTGGTTAATCACTTCATCATTTCAGCTCTACAAGCGCTACATGACTCCAGCAAAAATCCATTTTTATTCATTTTTAGCTCATATCACAAGAACAGGAATAAGATTTATTTATGTAGCACTTTTCAAAACAGAAGTTACAAATTAATTGCAACTAATGATTATTTTCATTATCGATTTAATCTACAGATTATTTTCCAGATTCATCGGTTAATCCTTTGGTCCATGAAATAATAGTGAAAAAGCCCATCACGTTTTCCCAGAGCACAAAGTGTTCAGCTCTAATTAAAATGATTAAAACAATGTTAAAATGACATTTAATGGAATAACCAGCTAAGAACAGACATAAAATATATATAACCTTCAGAACAGCATTTCTGAGACGTTGCTTTTTTTGCGTGTCCTTTCAGCTCTCTCAGTACTTTTCCAGACGCACAGCAGAGTCACCCAGATCTAAATATTTCCAACTCGAACGTAGCACCCTTTTAAAAGAATTACAGCCACATCACATCCTTAACTTAATATCCCCTGGAGTCATAACTCACTTTGGCTTTTTAAGTAAACAAGAGAATAACTCTTCAGAGATGTTTGTCTCAAAGAACATTCATTTAAATTTGACTGTTTTTTTTATCGTGAGAGATAGGAAATGTTACATGCGAGTGCTATCTGTTCAGTCATTATAAAATCTGTTTCTCCCGACACATTTGTTTTTGTAACAACACTGCCTGTGAAACGAACAGTCGCGCCGCCATTTGGACATTTGGAGATGCGAGAATGTGTTTCTTTTTTTTTTTTTTGGTGGTGGTGGTGGTGGGGAGGGAGGGGGTGTAATCACGGCCTCATTTTGGAGTCCAGTTGAAGCACCTGCTCCTGACTCAGCTGTGAATCATGGGTGGTTGATGAGACTCAGTCACACCCATCCTATTTCCACAAACACACACACACACAAACACAAACCAGGGGATTCCCTAAAGCTCGAGGCAGGGCATGCTGCTACAGCAGACTCAGTCTCATATGTCTGGCTGTCTGGCTGTCTGGCCACTCGTCTCCACTGCCTGTAAAGTATTGATCGATCGCAGCTTATTTGCAGTTTTTAGGGCCACAGGGACACTCGCACAGGGGACACGGTGTCGTACATCTAACACCTCTGGTAATGTAACCTTTACATACCTCCAAACATGGGTATCTGATATCTGTATGTGATCCTGTTACTCTGCTGTGGTTCTGTATTGTGTGAAGGCAATATAAAGATGCACTGGCTCTCTCGCCTCAGCGACTGGTATTGATTGACCGAGCTGTTGCTAAGTGAGCTGTGCTAACAAAAGGGAACACGGCCTGTAGCGGAAGTATTGTCTGTCTCGTCGCTGTTGTTTCTAACTCAGTCCTGCCATCTGTTTAACAGGTGAGGCGACTTAGCAGATGAACAAAGTCAGTTTAAGTGCATGTGTGTGCACAGGCGTTTTTTGGGTTCCTAGTTTGTGCTCAGTTAGTGTCACTGAGAGGAGATCTGTCTTTAATTACACATATTCAAAAAACATGTTATATAAATGTTGTCTTTTTTTTTTGTCAGCATTACTTTTCAGCTGCAGTATTCAGTGTGAGTTGTGTTTGGTAAAATGACTGGAAGTCATGAAGGGCTTCCTGTGCAGCGGAGCGATCATGTGAATGTGATGTGGTCATTTGGGTGGAGTCACTGGGTGATGTCATTTGGTTTTTTTTTTTGGTTTTTTTTAAAGGAATAGTTTGACATTTTGTGAAATAGGCTTATTTGCTTTCTTGCTGAGAGTTGGATGAGAAGATGGATACCAGCATCACACCTTTTGTGTTCAACATGAAGCTACAGCTACAGACTTGGGCACAGTTTTAAAGAATGGGGGCACATTTGTAAAATGGATAAAAATGTGTTAAGACTCACATTTGAAGCCCTGGTTCTTGGTAATAATAAACTGTACATTATTAGTAGTTACGTTGTACTTTAAATAATATGAAATAATATCAATAAATAGTAGGGCTGCAGCTATCAATTATTTTAGTAATCGAGTATTCTACCGATTATTCCATCGATTAATCGAGTAATCGGATAAGAGATAATTTTGCCTTATTAAAGAGCAATAGTAAATTCACAAAAGAGAAAAGAAGACAGGTCTCTTAAAATCAACAATTAATTGGTTTCCTTTTTAGAGAAATTATTTTTAATCTTTAAATTGCATATAATATCTGTCAAAACCAAACCCATTTAGTGCTTTAAAGTGCAAAACATTTTGCGAAATTCAAAAACAAATAAAAAAATTAGGTAATTTCAAATTACTTTAAAAAGGTAAACATATACATAAACATTGCTTTTAGGTTGGTGCAACTTAACTTTCAGAACTACAATTTTAAACTTAACTACAGTTAAGAACGTACATTAGCCAGTCTTATGAACATGACATGAATAAAGCTCAGGCTTTCACAAACTGACTGCAGCAGTTTATTTGCTGTGGTTATTTTCTTTAGCAAAACATAGCTAACTTAGGAACATAATAACTAGCCACCATGTTTACGTTCTTAACTAGCCATTACATATAGCCATAATTAACTTACATTCTTCACTAGCCTTCATCTCAACTCCTGGACATTAGTAACTCCTGGACACAGACATGTAAAAGCCCCCCCACCCCTCTTACATGGGAGCAAGACTCTCAGAGTGAAAGAGAACTACAAACATGTCGTTTGTAGTTTTTTGCTTCTCTTTTTGGTCATTTTGTGTCTATTTATAGTGGTTTTGCGTTACAGTGGTCATTTTGCTTCTCTTTGTAGTCGTTTGACTTTCTGGCAAGAAATGTTAGCCGTCACTTCATACGGAGGCTCTGGTCCAGGGGCCCCTGGCCCTTTTACCCTGTAGGCCTGTTCAATAGTCTTGCTAGTTTGTTAAGTGCACTATTTCACATTATATAACCAACTTAGCACTGCAAAATGCATTACATCCACTCATTACCCTCATTTCAATAAGTAACCATACTAACGTGTTCATACCGATATAAATAAATTCACTCTTCTTGTGCGGAGTGCTGAGCTAAACAGCATACCTACACTACTGGATATATGGCAAGGGGAATCGCACTATACAGACCCTGTTACACCAGCTCATAACACTCCTTAAAACCACAACTTGCCATTTTTACTCTTTCATTTTTCTACGAATTAAACGAACAAGATATAACTTGTCAGTTAGTGAGCTTTAGTAGTGCTGTTAGGTGGATTTTGTTACCTTCAGACAGAACCAGGCTAGCTGTTTCCCCCTGCTTCCAAACTATTTCTAACTTGTTATAGTGATTGCTCTGCTTGAAGGCGTATCCTGTACAGAACAACTAACTAACTAACTAACTAACTAACTATATATATATACATACACACACACACACAGTGTATATATATCTGCCATTGTAACGAGATAATCAATGTTCCTCCATTATGACCGCTGAGAGGTCATAAAGTTATGGCTGATCGGTGTATATAAATCACCCATACTGTGAGTATGATGATAGGCTTTTAGTTTGCTATTGCTGTGCTCTTTTCCTTCATGTAGAATATGCAGCAGAAATCCATTTAGAAAACAAATCAAATTCATCAGGTAGTGTTATTAAAATGGGAAAGTGTCTTGCACACTTGATACTCAGATTTCAAAATGAATTGAAAGATTAGTTTGCAGCACAGGCAGTATTGTCAGGTGGTTCCTTTCATATCTTCCCGACCTTTCAGTGGATACGATGAACGCGGCTTCATCTTCCTCTCATCTTCTTTCTGCTTTTCCCAGAGGTCCCATCCCTCTGTATTGCCGCTCGCTATCTGTATGTCTCCTCTAGGTCTCATCATTCACAGATACAACACATTCATTCAATACGTGTGTGAACAACACCGTTACATGAAGCCATAAAAGGCTGAAATCCCTCTCACTTCGTTACTGACACCTAAGTGTTGGATGTCCCACAGTTTTCTCCAGTTGAACATCGATAACTGTATATTCTTTTTTTATTTTCTGGCCATTAAAACTCCTGTAGTTTCGGCAGTCTCTTACATAATGATTAGCCTGCTGTTAAAAACGTGGGAGTGATATTTTTTTTTTTTTTATTCTAATAACTGTTTTTATTTTCAAATTAAGAGTAAAACAGTATCTTTTTTCTCCAACTAAAGAACCATCTACAAAAGGCAAACCTGAATGTTTTATCCAATGTCTAACTAAATCCAGGGTGTGATCATGTTCATCTTGTTTTAGCTTTATTTAATTTACTATGACTGTGAGGGATATCTAGCAATAGTCAGTCAGCTGACGTGTAATAATCTTGCTGTGTAGTGTTTAAGATGCTGCTCCACTCATCCAAGAGGCTTCATCGATTCTTTTCACTGGTGATGTGAGAGGCCTCGACGCCTTGTTTCCTCAACGACTGATGCTGATGGTCATCCAGAGGTTGAGTGGTGAATCATTGTTTAACGGCAGCTTCACCTGCCTCATTGATCCTGGTAACCTGGAGAGCAAAGTCAAGAAGACCTTCTGTACGTGGACACTTAACCACACAGTAAAGTTTTAAGCCTTTAGTTCTGACCTTCTAATCCCCTACGAGCCAATCGTAGCCTGAAGTTTCTCTAGCAGGGAGCAGATAGTCGATCCTTCCTCCTGGTGAAAACAAAGAATGATCAGGCCTGTGATTCTTCAGTTTTATAAACCTGCTTTTTACTTAGTTTTGTATTTAGATTGATTTCCATCTTCATCATCTTTTGCTGTGATTTTATATACCGCACATTATAGCAACATTTGAATAATCTCTTAAGCAAAAATTCTCTGGTTTCGGCTTCTCACATGAATATTTTCTGAGTCTTCTGTGATAGTAAACTGAATATCTTTGGGTTTTGGACTGTTGGTCGGAGTTGGACAAAACAAGGTATTTTTAACACGTCTCCATGAGCTCATGGAAGTTGTAATGGTAATTTTTACATTCTATAGATCAGTCGATTAATTGAGAAAATGATCAGTAGATGAATCGATAATAGAAAATAATTGGTTTTCTCATTTTTACCCCCTCGTCAGGGTGCAAAAGTAACTTTTTTTGTCCACCTGCCAAATGGCTAGTGAATGTTCAAATGTTACCAGCCACTCAATAGATGACCATTGCTTTTTTGGCTGGTGAGTGAAGCAAATCTACCAGGTGGCTGGTGCTAATTGTGTGCCCTGCCCCTCGTACTGTATGTTCTGTGAAGTACATTATAAAATAAAAGTAGTAGTGAACAGTTTTATAACCAAATGTCTTCAGGTGACTGAGGCTGAAACGACTAGTTGATCGACAGAAAATTAATATGCAACTACTTTGATCATTGATTAAATGTTTCAGTCTTTTTTTAAAAAGGAAAAATGGTAAAATAAATCTCTGGTTCCAGCCTCTTAAATGTGGGGATTTGCAGTTTTTCTCCGTTTGATGTCATTGTGAATGACTATCTTTGGTGTTTTCAAGACTTCACTTTGGGCTTTGGGAAATAGTTTTTCCCTCTTATCTGACTTTTTAGAAACTAAACAACAGATAATCCACAGATTAACCAATAATGAAAATAATAGTTAGCCACAGGCAGCCCTACTCAACATGCCAGCAGTCAACACATAACAGTTTTTGGAGCGGAGCCATTCATATGTGTTTTTCTCCAGCACTGATCCCTCTTGAGAGACGAATGCTGGGAATTGATCTCCGAAGTGCTCCGAGTTGTGAAGTGAGTGAGGGAACCATAACTCTAGCAGCTCCTCTGTATGCCTGCCGAGATAATCTGCCCAAGTTAGATTGATTTTTGATTTGGCTGTAGCTTTCTGAAGAGGCAGCCTTGCCCGACGCCTTTTGTTTTATTCATTAGTTCACTCAAGACTTTTCCACAGCAGCTGATGCTAATAGCCTCGGTCAGGCTTCTTATCTCCTGTTCCTCGGCTGATTCATAATGCCTTCAGGCGTAGGAGCTCAGTACGCTCATTTAGGATGGCAATTATGTGAGAGTGGCAGATCTGTGCTCAGTGAAAAGGAGATAGAAAATTGCACTGAGGATCCAGTGTTATCAGTGATAATTCTGCATGTCTGACAGAGAAGATGGAGACCTCTACTGTGACTTAATAGTAAGCTTGAAACTTTAAAGTGCCAGCGAGGGAGAGAGGTGGCAAGAACCTCTTTTTAGTGGCAGAGATAAGTGTCTCCACAGCAGGGAAAGTTGTTACAGAGGTTGTGTAAAGAGCTGAAAAAGCTAGCTGTTTGGTAAGTTGCAATATTCACTTCACCAGGGGAAATTAGGCCTTCACATCCAGCCCCGGGTCCCATAAGAAGAGGAAGGATATGGGGGCAAATATATACACCAGAGTTGAATGGACAGGGCTTTTATTTATTTATGAGAGGAAGACCGGAGAGAAACAACAATGCTAATCCCAACGAGGAAATACAGCTCCCTTGTGTTTGAAGTGGGCTCGCTGTCAGCCAAGCAGCTGCTGACATCATGGGAATAGACAGTGCCCAGACCACATTTGATGGGGGCTGAGAGGCAGCGAGCAGGAGGGCAAAGAGCTGAGGCACACTAGTGTTATGGTGCTCTGACTGTGTAACACTTAGCACTGGAGGGTGAATGGATTTGGGTGAATTTGTCTGAAGCTGTTTGGGTCCCGAGAGCAGATGGAGCAACTCTGATCACTTTGGTAAGACGGACAGTTTTGTTGTTAACTTTTGCTTTATCTTTTTGATGCACTGTTCGACCACAAGAGATGTAATAGCGTTGAGAGTAGAGTTGTTTGGTGTCTGTTTCTTTCATTTAAAAAGCAGGAGTCTGTTGGTCAGACAAAACAAGACATTTGAAGACATCGCTTGTCACTCTGGGAAACTGTGATGGGCATTGTTTTAGGGCTGCAACTAATGATTATTCTCATTATTGATTTAATCTGCAGATACATCCTTTTTGTCTATAAAATGTCAGAAAATGGTGAAAAACACCTGTTCAAAGCTCAAGGCGACGTCATTCAAATGTCTTGTTTTGTCCAACCAACCGTCCAGAACCCACAGATATTCAGTTTACTATAATGTATTAAACAAAAGCATTAAATCCTCACATTTGAAAAGCTGAAACTAGCAAAATTTTGGTGTCTTTTGTTTATAAAAAAAACTAAAACAATTTCGATTATCAAGATAGTTGCCAATTCATTTTCTGTCGACCGGCTTATCGATTAATTGATCAAACTTAAAGACGGCTCATTAAGTGTTCGGGGTTGAAAAGGCCAGTGGAAAAGTTTAGTTTCCACGAGAGGCAGATCATGAAGCTCATTCTCGTTGGAGGATTTTTGCCTTGTCAATAAATGCAGCAGAATTAGTTGACAGACTTGACATTGGTCGTGTAGACGGCCCTAATGGATGTGGAAATCAGCAACGAAGCCAGTCTTTGTGTGGGTTATTGCAAATAATGTGAGTTTATTACACACAAATTGGGCTTAAAAGGCTCCAGCGGGATAGCAGTGAGCCTGCCTCTCTAATGGGCCCAGTGTAAGTGGCTGTGCTGACTCATATTCCCCCAGCGATCTCAAAGGCTTTTGTTCCTAATATCTCCATGCCAAAACGTCTTCTGTTACATGTCACCTCGCCCGGTGCGGTCACTGTTGATGTCCAAACCTGTCATGAAGGAAGCCTCTCTCTCTGCGTACATGTGCCGCCGTTTGCAGTTTTGTTTCGCCTTTGCTTTCATTCACAAAGAGGTTATAGTGCTTTTTGTGTAGATATGACAATGCACCTCCATTCTCAGAATAGAGGAATTACCAGGAATTACACACACACATTGGATACGACCCACACATACAGCGCAGTAGCAGGAAGGAGAAGGGCAGAAGGACAGCGAGGCTAAGCTGAGTTCAGCTCGTGAGCTGAGCTGCAGCGATTTCCCTTTTGAGGATTGAGTTGTTATTGTCTCGAGTGAAAATACACACCTGTGACATTTGTCTTGTGGTAGCGTTTTCCAGCTGCAGCTGCGTCGAGTTTCCCTCCGTTATACACACCCCGGCCTTTCACACAAAGACACCCTTTTTATTTAAGTAGGACATGTACTTTGAGAGCGCTATAAGTCATAATTTCTGGAATGTGGTCATGAGATAATGTGAGATTTCAGTGGCTGGCATCATATGTGTAATAGATCAAAAATATTACACATACGCCTTATATGCCTTTAAAGGGGCATGTACACTGTATATACTGTGTGTGTATATATGCCATTTATAAAGAAACATGTAGGGTTAGACGACAACAGTTATCAAGCAAAAATGCCAAACATTTGCAGGCTCCACCTTCTCAAATGTAAAGATTTGCTGCTCTTCTCTAGTTTTCTATCATTATAAAATGAACACATTCTAGTTTTGGACTGTTGCTTGGACAAAACAAGACGTTTGAAAACATCGTCTTGGGTTCTGGGAACATGTGACAGACATTTTTCACTATTTTGTGACATTTTACTGTCAGAATCAATAGATTAATAATAAGAAAATGTATATAATTGTTTGTTGCAACCCTGGATGGAGTGCATTATTATTCTTTTATTCAACTCTATAAACAAGAGCTGCAATTAGTTCAGTCACACAGAAGGTCATCAGTGTCTTTTACATATCATCTGCTTCCAAGTCACTTTACATGTTCATTTGCATTATACAAATCCCAGCAGGTGAACAACAACAACAACCATCGCTGCTTCAGCCAGCCAGCGCTACAAAACAAGTTCATCATCGCAGTGCGCTTTGTGGACATTAGGGATAAAGTGATATTTTTTTTAAATGCACCGCCATTAAACAGCTTCTACCACAGCTGAGACCAGGCAGGCAGAGAAGAGAAGAGTGTAAACACATGCTGAAGAGCAGGAGCCAGAACACCATCACCACCACCATCATCATCGTCATCCCTCCATGGAAACCTGTTAATGATCTCATGGTAGGATTTGATCCACATGCGCAGGCAAGCCGACTAATTAAACAAACAAATGGCAATTAGATGGGGCTCCCATAAGCCACATAACAACTGGGCCAGTGGAGTAGAAAAAGGCAAACACAACACAGCACACACATTAAGTCATTGCTGCATTAGTTACACAATCAGTGCTGGTTGTTTTAATAGTGAAAGATAGGTCTTCTTTCAGTCTATGTAGAAAATGCATTGATGGTAGTTTGGCTGAGTGGTCGTTTTTATATAGAAGTGGTGATTTGAAAGAGTGCGATTTTCTTATTGCAGGAGCTGCAATTTACAGGGATAGTTTGACATTTGACAAGAATATTAGGGACTTTTCTTTGGTGCAATGGATTAATCATTTGGTACATAAAATGTCAGAAAATAATGAAAAATGCCTAAGGTGACGTCTGCATATATCGTGTTTTGTCCGATGAACAGTCCAAAACCTAAATATATTCAGTTTACAACGATATAAAACAGAGAAACCTGCTTATCAAAATTGTTGCTGATTATTTTTCTATCGATAGTTAATTCATCGATTTTTCTAACTTTCAGCTCTAAACAGTATTGGCATATGCAGCTATTACCAATAAACCGAATGACATTGTTGAATGTCATGATTTATATTTGAATATTATTTAGTAATAGTATTAGTATACCACTAATGGAATATCTTAATAAAAGCGAGCCATAATGGTTAGTTTTGTTCTGTAGAAACCAGACAAGCAAAAGATGGCTTTTCTAAAATACAAACAAGATAAATGTGTGGTTATGAATGGCATAGTCATATCTTGTTTAATACTATGTAGTCCACAAATACAGGCCTGGACTGGAGTTTAATTGATCACTTTCACAAAAATTGGTCAGAAAAATCGGAAATCTTTCCTTAAAATTGTTCAGCACTAAATTAGTAGTTAGTCAAAGCCTCAGTTGTGTGAATTTTTAAGGTTGTGGAAAAGGTTATCCTGAGAACCAGACGAATCTACGAGCTCATGTTTAATTTGCTCTGGCAGATGCGTCTGGTCCCACTCCCATTTGGTCGTGTCTAGATGGTAACCTGAGATTCGCGAAACTCTTGAACAGAGTCTTGTGTTAGAAAGCCTTTCTGTCAGAAAGCCTAACCAAGTAGTTTTGGTGCCTAACTAACCAAATCTAGGTTTCGCAAATCTAGGGTTACCATCTAGACATGACCCTCCCATTCAGACAGATTTCCAGCCGACCTGGCCAGGGCTGGGCCAATCACAACTGTTTATCTAACATGGGGCGGGGTTTGATACAATGGCTGTACAGAGGAGCGCTGTTGAGGCATTTTCGTTAACAACCAAGATGGCTGCCGCTGATGTGGAACGTTCTGAATCTGCTATTGCGTCAGTATTAAACAAACTGGACGGTACATTTTCTCTGAAAGAAGAACAAACAGCTGCACTTAAAGCTTTTGTTGATAAGAAACATTCTGACGGGATTCACTCAGCGCTACGTCACACGTTTCGTTGCTCTGATTGGTTGTAGGTCTATCCAATTGCGTCCAGAGGCATTTTGGTCTGCGCCCGTTGATAATGCCCCTTGGAAATTAAAAATGAGCTGAGAGGTTCCATTAGTCTAACGATGTCAGGCTAGGAAAAGGTAGTAGGCCCACTGTGGGTGTACTTATGAACCTGTGAGACACTGGCGTCCCATGGTGATTTAATGACTGTACAGCCTTGATATCTAGATGACAATCTTATCAGCGGATCACGCCACCATCTGCAGTCTGGAATACAGAGTGGCTCTTGTGTTTGGTAGAAGCACTCAGGGAAATGCCAGCAGCCGAGAACTCGCTGACATTTTCTGAGATACCGCTCTTACCTACGGCAGCTTAAAGTTTTGCCCTTCACTGCAAATTTCACGTTCCCAAAAAGCGCCGCCTACATCTCTGGGCCCAAGGTCAGGGAATGACCTTGGGCGCTTCCTTTTTGGCATGGAGTACGCATACTGTACATAGGAGAAAAAACAATTGTGGGACCTTTTTGAATGATACTAAAAGAATGTGAGTGAAAACGTTTGGGAACAGGCTGGCCCCGGGTCAGCGTGTCGTAGCTGTGTCTGCCAGCTCGTTTTTATTCCTCTCTCATTCTTTGTCTTGTTTCCCTTCGAGACTCCAGGCCCCCTCATGTTTCTTAAAGATTCATAGCCTTAGCTGCTCAGCTGTTCTGTCGTGGCTGAAGTGTTACATGTTTTATTAGAGGATATGTCTGTAGCTGTAATGTAGTTAGTTATGCTGATCTGTGCTGGACTGTGGGGGGATCTTCAGTAGGAGAGGAACAGCTGTGACGACATTTTCGGTCTGATAGGTTTCCTTCTCCTTTTCTTTGCATCAGCGGACCACTTCCTACTGCTGCTTTCTTATCCTTACTTTTCTTTTCTTTTCTTTTCTTTTCTTTTCTGGAGCAGTCTTATTTTTTGTCCTCTTCTCTCTGAGGAATTACCAGCTGTGTAGTGTTTTAGAGGTTGGCAGGATCCATGACCTAGTTAAAAATGGACTGAGAACAGGAAACAGAAGAGGAATGAATGGCTAATGGGAGCACTGCTTACTTTTTTTTGCTGGGGCTCTCTCTGGCCCCACCTCTGCCTGTGCTTTGAATGGTTTCTCTTTTACTCTCGCTTTCCATATTAATCAGCGCTCTTTCCAGCCTCCCCCCTCCTTGTTTTTTTCTAAATCCTTGCTGTGTAAGTACCTTTAGGACAGACAAATGGACTCTAGTAGAGAGGTATGACCATGCAAGTGAGAGCAGCTTTTTGTTTTTCCTGATGTAATTAGGACAACCAATTAGCACAGCTGTCGGTAGTGCCATTAATCGCTGTGCAGAAATAGGAATGGCAGTTCTTAACACCTTCATTCTTCTTTTTATTAATTCTCTCTCAGCTGTCGGCCTTTCAGGTTGTAGAAGTGCTTCTGAAGTGCCCCCTTTCTGCCCACTCTCACTCTGCGCTGGTCATCCTCAGTTGCCTCTTAAATAGCTCAGCACTGTGTGATTTATTTTTTCTCTAGCCAGCAGTATTCCTGTGCATCACGTTGATTCCACTGAAGTAGAAATTCACAGGACACAGTGTAACGTCCTCCCACGGGTCCTGCAGACCACTGAAGGAAGACAGCAGGGTGATTTATTTGCTTCTTGCAACACCTCCGCAGCCGTCTGACTCCCCACCTCCTCCCCTCTGGCAGGTGTAATGAGAGCGCTGGTCATGGACAGATGATGGACGTGGAGACGTCGTACTCAGACTTCATCAACTGTGATCGCACAGGCCGCAGGAACGCAGTGCCCGATATCGCAGGGGAGGGGGAAGGAGCACCCAGCACCAGTGAGCTCACCAAAGACCTGGCAGAGATGGACCTGAAGGCTGCAGGTCAGTAAACCCACATCTGAATACACGTGTAATACCTTAGAAAGCAGAGGAAATATGCACAACACATTTGTTCATACCGTACACTTAAGTCCTGGGGCCGTTTCACAAAGATATTTTAGACTGGTCTGTGGTGTCAGGCCAGTCTTAGTTTTGTTCTTAGTCTAATGCAAGAGAGACCGTTTCAAAGTTGAGACTTTTAAAGTATGATTTTAGTTTTGGAAATGTATTAGTGCTGCAGTTCTGTGAATAATAGTAAAACCTGCTGAACAGCTCCAGGTCTGAAAACGTGTTGGGAGAGCTGATGCTGTATCAGGTATACAGCACCACATCTACTCTCATGGCTAGTGAAGCACTGTTCTTTACCCCCAAAATTAGATAGAAAATTTAAATTAAAAACTGACTTATTTTAAGGCTTAAGAATGTAGCAACCCAACCCCCAGGCTAACTCTGAACTAAGACCCATGTCTCCATGGCAACAATCAGTGACATCTGCTTACGAGTGGCACCAAATGACAAAAGAAGAGGAAAACATGGCTCATAATTTGTGGTTTGCTAACAACGTTGTAGAGTTATTATAATGAATGGAAAGAGTTTGTAGGGGCTGCAGTAACTCGCTGGAAATGTACAGCAGTGAGGACATTGCCGGACGTTTCCCCACACACTCTTTGCTGAATTTTCCCATTAAAATGTCCTTGTAAATGTTGCATTGTTCCAGAAGTAAAACATTTTCTGATAGAGTGAGCAAAGCAGAGTGGTTTGACACAGTTGCTCAAGTCAGCCATGTTTCCTAGTTTGAAAAAACTTTAAATTTACCCAGAATTCGTGGCAAATTCATCCTCCTCAAGAACTACACAGCTTGGTGCAACGGATGAATTTAGATGTCTATCTTAAGTCTGAGCATTAGTTTGATCTAAGCTTTAGTCAAAGTGTATCTTTGTGAAACCAGCCCCTAGACCTCAATGCACCAAAAGCCAAACGGGTGGTTTTGCTCCACTTGTGGTCTCAGAGAGATTTGATTGTTGTGCTTTGTTGCCTCAGTGTTAAATGAGTCGTAACGGCAGCGCATGACAGATAGTCCTTGCTTCCTCTACTCTCAGCAGAGTGTCAAGTTGTAAGGAGGAACATGTCTGAATATGACACAAGTCACGCAAAGTGTTCCCAGTCTGACCATCATGTCTTACATCGCTGTTCTTGCTGACTTCCTTTTCCCATGACATGATAACCAATTTGACTGCTGTAAATCAAACCACTGTTAACGCTGGTCTGGTGGGAAGCCTCACATTTGGACATAATCTCATATCATGCTTGGCACAGTGCTGCTACAGGAAGCTGAAGTTCCTTCCTCAGGATTCTCATTATTTTTTCTTTCTGCAGTCTCAAAGCAGATTTATTGCTGCTCTTAGGAGTGACACTTTTGAGCTTGATAATATACACTATCTTTGACTGATTTTTAAAAAAATTTTTTATCCCACATTGTTTCCCGTGTTTTCCTCCAGAAGGAGACCCGGGGGCCTCCCCAGCCCCTAAGGCAGAAGGCTCCACCAGCCAAGATGCCCAGGGAAGTGGAGGCCCGTCCTAAACTCAGCCAGAGACCGAAGGGGGGGGGCGAGGAGTGGAAAGTAGAGGGGAAGCAAGTGAAAGTGGAGAGACATGGAGAAAGGAAAGAGAGAGTGTATATTGATTGTCCTGACTGGACATGAGGACACGTTCGCTCACTGCCGACCTGTTTGGAGCTTCAGCGGCCCAAATGTACACCTTTTCATCGGATCAGATTGTAACATGGGGAGCAGAACGGAGTAGACGTGACCATTGAGATGCTGCTCTTTTGCTTCATACTCTTAGTCATTTATATTCCCGACGAGACAAGAAAGCACAGAAACTTTGGATTTATGTCTGTGGTGATGGACTGAGCTGAACAGAATTCATTTATAACACTCGAAACATTGTTCCAGCCTAATATGGAACTGTGTCATGGAGGGCGTTATTCATAATCATCTGTTTGTCATTTTCTTTCTATGTATGTGTGTGTTTGTGACCCTCTTGTTCAATTTCATCGTCAAGTCTTCTTTTTTTAGTAAACAAACATAGTCGCCATTATACTGTCGTGTATGGACTTCATATTTATTGCTTAATGTTCAGTGATAACTTTGTGATAGCAATTTTCTTTGTGTAATAAAATACATATGAATTACTGTAACATTTGTATTTTATGTTTTCTGAGCATAATTATCTTTTCACACGAGGCAATTTGCAGGTTTCTCTTGTACTGAACACAGCAGGTGTAGGAGCTGGAGAGGTGGCAAGTCCCAGCCGACCAGGATTAACGAGTTCAGCGCCGAGTTGTTCCACAGCCATAAATATTATTGAATGCAGCTTTTGTGTACATTAGGATGGCCACAGGAAGCCAGTGTTTACGTTTCCACCTAGCATGGCCCCAGTGTTCCCATTTATCTCTTTATACAATAAAAAAACAGAACAGTTTATCTGTAGAGCTGTGATTTTATTTTATTTTTTTTTAGAAATCTCTCTTAGTGTCAGACTTCAGCTAATTTCCTCTTTAATAGTAATTACCTGAAATGCTGTACTAGGCTGACTTTATATTATAATGAAGATACTTATAAGGACTGGCTTAGAAAATATATATATATTAGATAATCATCATAAAGAAATAGGTTGACATGATGATGCAGAAACATTTCATAAAAGCTTTTATTATGGTCAAAGATGCTTTTCACAAGTGTCATAAATGTGTCTTCTTTTTTTATTTTTTATTTAGTGAAATGAAAAAAAGATTTAAAATAAATCTATACATCAAAAGAATTGAGAGAGAGAGAGTAATTATGAAATGCAAAACCACATTATTGAGTCAACTGTGGTTTGTCCATCTAGGTGACAGCTGTGCGCCACCTAGTGGTTCAAATGTAAGACTAGACTTTTGGTTTTGAGCTGTTTTACCTGTTGTGTCCTGCAGATTTACGTGTGGAGGATAAAAAGCACAAATGTTTCTGACAACCTTACTTCACCCTCAAACCAAACCATCGATATTCACAGTATATGTCATATTGCCCCCACAAGATGTTCAGGACACCATAATCTATAAGCTCTGACAGAGATGAACAACTTAATAACCTCCCTTATCTTTCCCTTACAGGCTGAGTGTTAAAACTTAACTTCACGAGTGTGTAGTTGTGCATCAAAAGCTTCCCTGATTATCTTCATAAAAACAGGATGTAAACACAAGATGGAGAATGTATCCAGAGTTTTCATATAACAAAACCGGCTTCATAAAGACATAAACACTTGCGTGCCCATGTTTTTGCACCATGACATCCTCTGGAACTGCACTGTTAATTAAAGTATTTACGGTATCTAAGCACTTAGACAGAATATTGACAAAACACAAGCTGATGATGTTCAGGTATGGGAGGTGAAGACAGATAAACAGCATATTTGATGTATTATTCTACAGGCTTTATGTCTGGTTATAAATGAGGGGAAAAAAAGACATTCCATTATGTGAGGTGTGTCAGCAATTTGTCCCTGGGTTAGGTTCCTCCTCAGACGTCCTCATCAGGTTTATAGGCAGTCGGGTTTACCATCCCATAGGCCTCATACAGTCTGTGGACAAGCTCTCTCTTCTCCTTCTTAGGCAGGAAGCACGACTCTGCAGAATTGATGTTCTATAAGACACAAGAAGTCAATAAGTTGCATGTTTAGAGTGCTTCCAAAAAGCTTATGAGTTCACTTTTAGGGAAAGGTTCAGCAGTTATTTGGGAAATGCGCTTATTCGCTCTCTTGCCGAGAGTTAGATGAGAAGATGTTGTTTGTACTGCGAATATGGCGCTACAGACCGTTAGCTTAGCGTAGCCAGTCTAACCTTTACCTTTAGTACAAAGGTAGCAAAATCTGTCCACTAGAGGTGTTCATGTACGAATAACGAATCTTTAACAATGAATCTTTAAATTGAACTGACTATACTGAATCACCATTGTCATTGACCTATTAAAAGATGTCAAAATCCACACAAACAATCATGATGTGATTATAACTGTTAGAAATAACAGGCTGCTGAGCTGTTGACCTTGTAAACAGTGCTTGTACAGGCTAATGTACTGAACCAGACAGCTTGATGCAGCAACATGCGATCGCTTATCTTAGAAAAAAACTGAAGGAACTTCACAGTCAGTGGCTACAGCAGACTCTTAGCTTAGCTTAGCATAAAGACTGGAAACAGGAGACAACAGCTAGCCACAGCTGGTTGTCTGACTCCAGAAAGTCACTGCTCCCAGTCAGGAAATAGACCGGCACATAACCCACCGTAAACCCATGTGTTGGTGTTTACAGTTTGGTTAAACAAATGAGATATAACGTGGTAATTAGTGAGCTTTAGACGTGCTGGTGGGCAGATTTTGTTAACTTTGGACAGAGCCAGGCTAGCTGTTTCCTCCTCGTTTCGCTAACCGGCTGCTGGCTGCAGCTTCATATCTATTGTACAGATATGAGTGGGATCGATCTTCTCATCTAACTCTTGGCAAGAAAACAAATCGGCGTATTTTCCAAAACTATTCCTTTAATGATCTACTGCAAACTTGATGGAGCCTGGATGTGAAGCACAGCTCTTCACACGTTGATTAAAATAAATTAAGAATTGTAATTATTAAAATGATATGAGGCTTTTCAGTGGAGCGCACTGAAACACTTCTTTTATGTAAGCTTTTGTTCCTGCTTTAATTAGCAACCGAGAAAGGCATTGCTATGCAGAGGGCATCTACACCCCATGCTATCTTTTCAAACCTTATTAAAATGCTTTCATTCTGTGCACCACTGCTGTTATTATTCATGCATTTGATCTCACCAGGCGTTTGAATTCCTCCTCAGTGAATCCCATGTATTTGTGCGCTGTGCTGTAGTCGAGGTGCAGGGTTGAGTTGAAGATCAGAGGGTCATCTGTATTCAGGGAGTAGTTGGCTTTGTCCTTCCTGAACCTGCACAAAGGAAATGATGAAATCCAAACAGAAATGCCCCCAAAAATCTACTTCAATGCAGGTTAATTACCAGACCAGTCATGCAGAATAAACACAGCTCACGTGATGACAGGATGCTTGGTGAAGTCTGGGTTGCAGGCACCTGTCAGCTTACTGGAAACAGGACACACCTGCAAACAGAGCAGCACAGGCAGCACTGAGAAACCTAATTACTGCTGTCTTTCTTCTCTGCTCCACCAGGGGTCAGCGTATCACTGTGTAATAATATGTCAATACTATGTCACTTTAATTTCCTGATAAAACAATCCCA
The DNA here is from genome assembly GCA_008360985.2 of Macquaria ambigua. Lineage (NCBI taxonomy): Eukaryota > Metazoa > Chordata > Actinopteri > Centrarchiformes > Percichthyidae > Macquaria > Macquaria ambigua. The sequence goes on from VMKM01000994.1 coordinate 137,922, forward strand.
CTTTCTATCTGTACTGATCAAAATGATTAATGTGTAATGATGACCAGGGCCTTGTACGTTTAATAGATATCAGGCACATTTCTGCAGAAATTAATAAGCTTGTTGCTGATGCAGCTTTTTGATGACAATGGTGATAATTCTGGATAGTTCCTCACCTCAAAGTGCATGTTTTGAGCCAGCAGTTTCTTGTACAGGGCTTGGTCTTCCAGGGTTCTGTAACCGTGTCCAACCCGTTCAGCTTTCAGCACTTCTACAGCCTAAAATATCAGACAGGGGTCAAGAGGTGAACGCAAAAGGTTATAAACCACAAAAAAATAATTCTTCCATGTGGTACACGTCAGCAGAATCTGCAGGCTATTTCTAGAGGCACGCTCGCAACTGTTGTGGCATAGCTGAACTGTCACTTTGAAGGATGGCTTCCTTAAAGAGAGGCCACTTATTATGGCAGCCACCGTCCACTGAGACTTGCTGTAGTTTTACACTAAAGGGGTTGAGACGTAGCAGCTGAGATGGGCACAAACAGGGAAAAATAGGCACAGTATATGTATCTACACGTGTATTTGTTGTGCACTCCTTCCTGCTGTTGTTGCCGTTGATACAAATTACTCAGTCCACTGGAATTTTAAGACCCTCCCAATCTGCTCCTCCTTCACCGACCTAAACCTTCAAGGACAAACATAATGCTCTTCTTGCTTCTTTGGATCTCTGCCTCTAATAGCCGGTTTGTTCATTTCTATTGTTAGTGCGTGACTTCATTGTTTTGTTCAGTTGCTGTTACAAGTTCTCAGATGACTAAGTACACCACCCTGTTCAGAAATGTCTCATGTTATCGTTGAGCAGCTTACCTCCTTCACCACAAATGGCGGGCTCACCTCTCCTGCGTGGACTGTCCTGTGGACCCCACAGCGCACCGCTTCCTGTCAACAAAATCAGTCATGGAACACATCAGCAGCCAAACAGCACAGCCAAACATCTGGCTTTCAGATGTTGCTTTGGTACTGTGATGTACTGTAAGAAAACAACATTCTCCACTGGATATACAGTTAAATAAAGAATGAAATGGATATTTTTACAGCATTTGTAAATATGAGGGGAAACTAAATGCAGGACACATCAAGTGTGGCTCGCTTAATCTACACGTGTATATCTAAAGGTCATGCAGTTATGAAGATAACCCTCAATATTAGTGCGGACTCTGCTCTGGGAGTTCTGCTTCTTGTTAATAATTGAAGCATATTTTCATTTCTTCCATCAATCTCGATTCAGCTTGACAGGATTTCACAACCTCTCTACACTTTGGATAGCACAAATACTTTTCTGGAGAGCTGAGAAATATGCATAAAATACTGTAATCTTAATAATAAAGTGTATTTAGATGGCACTTATCAAAACCAGATATTACACAGAGCTTTACAAGGAAATAAAAAAATCATACAAAATCACATACTGTACGCATCCAACATGAGGACATTTTTGATCAAGTCATACAAACAAACACACACACGAAATTATGTTTCATACATACAAATACCTAATACCAAAGCCTTTTGATACAATTTTTTATAAATCTGAGTTAGTATAGTGTAGTATAATCATGGAAAAGTCATTTGAATGGTATTACGTCATTATTGATGTTTGCTTTTGATGGATGAGGAGCCAGTCAACAAAATATGTGCAACATCTGTAAATACTATACTTGCAAACCGTCACGCAACAGCTCTGGATTACTTTGATTTTATGGCCGGTTTATGAACTACTGACCTGAACTGTTTGCCTCAAATGACCTTTGACTGGTATTTGTATTTGTTGAGGCAGTGAAAGAATGTAAAGTGTTTAGAGCATACCTTCTGCACTCTATTGAAAGCCTCCCACATGTAAAGCCTGGTATGTTTGCCATCTCAGGTATGACTGAGAGGCAACAGACTCATAGATAAAGAATTTCCATTTAGTGTTTAGTGCCCACCTTTGCACCTCTACACTATCACTACATTAACACATGCTCAACAGCTCTGTGAGCATTCTGCTGTTAGTTGGTGGTTTGTGCTGCCACGGCAACAAATCTCGTGCCTGTTTACTGTGGTTCCTTCAACCAGGAGGGAGAAGTTGAAAGCTGAAATGTCACAATAGACTGTAATGTTAAACTCTGTATGACTAAAATACAAAAATACCAGAATAATCACAGAATACCAAAGCAAGTAACCAGTAACAGAGTCGGATGTCTATAAGGACAATTAATTTCCACCACTATTCATTTTCATATTAGACTGACAAATGTATAAAATATAAGGGCTGAAATATTATGACCTGTTCCCCATGCAAGCAATTAATTTCAGGTAAGACTTGGTCCACGTCCAGCGCTGTAGTGTATTAACTGATTAATCTACCACATTCATTATGGTCTGAGAGGCAAAATTGATTACTTACTGTGGTATTCCCTGAATTAATCAATAAATGCTGGCTGAAAACCAAATTGAATTTTTTTTTCTCAGAGGCCTAAGAGCTCAAGAGGAAATTGGTTTGGGAGTATTAGATTTTACTGCCACACTGTTTCGGTTACACATAAAGACATTTAAGTCCTCATCAGTTTGAGACTTTTCTCTGACAGTGAATAAGAAAAGTGAAACTGTCTACTGCCGTGACACCTGAGCTCAAACCTGTTTCACAAAGCCAGACACTGTGACAATAGGTACATCTCCATGGCAACGGAGGGCTATCCTGCAGGTTATAGTCAATTATAGGCAATCTGTGAAATGGTGTCACCCGATTAACGGTTAATAGTGAATCATGTGGGTAGTTTGGAGAGAAACGTGTTACATGAAATATATTTAAACAAGACTCAGAGTCTACAGTCATGCTAGCAGCTTTAGGTGCACAGCGGTGCTTTGAGCTAAACACTGATGTTAGCATGCTAACATGCTGTGTTCACTATCTTAGTTACGCATCCTAACATGCTAACATTTGGTGATTAAAGCTAAACACAAAGTACAGATAATGTTGACAGGAATATCATTACTTTTGCAGGTATTTGGTCAGAAATTAAAGTATCGGACAAATTAAAATTTTGCCCCCGTGATGGTGCCAAAGCTGGTATAATTCATCCTCAAGGGTGACTCGAACGTCTGAACCAAATTTCATGGCAAACTCTTCAACACTTCAATTAAAACCACAAATGTGAACCTCATGGTGGCGCAAGAAGAGAAGTCAGGGGTATCTTAATCACCAAAATACTTGTTGAGATATTTCAGTAGCTAACTGATAACTTTGACCTGCTGGTGGTGCTTGATAAAAATTCAGGGGATCGCCAAAGTTAGTAAGCTACATCGTCTGAGAACCATGAATATCTGTACAAAAGTTCATGGCAATCCATCCAATAGTTGTCAAGATATTTGAGATCGGACCATTGCCATCCCTACAGCCAAAGCCACTATAGCATGGCTAATAGAAAAGCATCTCAAGCCATCCGTCCTCTCTGTAGTTATAAGACGGAGCTTCAAATTCTTTCTAAGGATTCCTGAAAGTTGCTGGTGTGATAAACTGCAGCCATATTTCCATCCACCTGCAGCTTGTGGGAACATGAGGTGGACTATAAAATCGTTTTACAACCTCAAAGAGGCGCACTACTTTATAAATAAAAGTTGTGCCCACTGTACTTTAGCACCAAAGTAAGCAGTCTACTTCTGTAATAACACTGCCTGCAACTTTCCTCCAGCAATCACACTTCTTGTTAAACTGTCTAAGAAATCACAGGCTTTTTCAAAAACATATTCAAGGGCACAAAACACTCCTGTTGAAGTAAACAAGCTGACCCTGATTATCATTAATGCCATGATTGCTGTTGTTGCAATACAACTGGTATGTGTCTGCCAAGTGAGTCTGTGATTAGGGTATACAAAACAAACATAAAATAAAACGCCAAAGCTCACACCTTCTTAATCTCACTCATACTTTGCCAGAGACTGTTGGTATTATGTTGATGTTTCAATGCGCTCACCTCAAAGGCATTCCTGTGTCCTGGATTGCCTTCACAGTTGAGGGACTCATCACCTGCCAGGTCAATGGCGACCACTCCCTCGTTGCGATATTTCTTGCACAGCTCCACGACATCCATGGACCAGCCTGGAGGATTTAAAACGCACATATATTACTACACAGTTTGGTCCCGCCAGCTCAAACGCACACATGCAGATGATGTGTAGATGAAATGTGATGATACTAAGCATCGTGCTACATCCATCTGTATCAATCTACAGCTATGACGAGCACAAGAAAACCTTAACCAACATGCGGTAGGCTAGTAACTGTATTTGTCTGGCTGACAGTAACCAGGACTGGTTCTTAAAGGAAAAGTTTGACATTTTGGGAAATGTGCTTATTTGCTTTCTTTATGAGAGTTGTATGAGAAGATTGATACCACTCTCAAGTCTGTTTGTTAAATATAAAGTTAGCTTAATTTTGTTACCTTTGGACAGAGCCAGGCTAGCTGTTTCCCCCTGTTTTCAGTCTTTATGCTAAGCTAGGCTAACCATCTCCTGGAGACATGAGAGTAGTATCAGTGTTCTAACTCTGCAAGAAAGCGAGTAATCATATTTCCCAAAATGTCGAACTATTTCTTTAATTTGCTGCGTCACATCTTGACTTTTATTGCTGTATGAAAACATGATCTGCTTTTACAAAACCAAAACAGTTACATATATATGATGCAATAATGTCCCAGATCATCACACAGTGTTCACAATCAGAATAGGATTTTATCTAGATTTCACTATTTTTATGCATTGAAATATCAGGCTGCATACTGTTTAAACATACACACATCTATCTATCATCTGCCATCTACAATGACAAAATCAGATATCCTCCGTACGTTCAGGTTTCTTACACAAAGATGTCTGTACCCAGGGATATTACAGCATGTTTTGCAAGAGACGTAGTATAAAATACAGAATGGCAGATATGATTTGCACTTGGCTGTTGGTTTACACAGGAAACAGCTGCATGAATGGAGCAGAGCAGATCTGCAACAGATCACTGTTGCTGCTGATACAGCAACTGCTCATGTTACCACAGTTACGTTTACTGATACAAATTATAGACAGTACACAGCTGCTGTTTACAGCGCTTTTACCACTAGTACTCCAAGTACCACTAATAGTACAAGCACATTAGCACTGTCTTGTGAAAACCATGTATCTCTAAAACATCAACTTTTCATTAGCTAAGAAAAACAGGGCTGCTTGTAGCTTTGTGACAATGTATTTTTCAAATAATCCAATGGTTTCTTTAGCCATGCTAGTAGCACGTAGCTCTGAGGATGTCAATATCTGTCTGTCGATCGTTGTTGCTGAATTATCTCAACAACTATTTGATGGATTGCCATGAAATCTTGTCCACACATTCATGGTCCCCAGAGGATGAATATGAATCACTTTGGTGATTCCCTGACTTTTCATCTAGCGCCATCATCAGGGCAAAGGTATAATTCGTCCAGTACTTTGGTTCAAGTTACCAAATGTTAGCATGCTAAACTAAGATAGTGAACATGGTTTAAACACTATACCTGCTTCATTAGCATTCTCATTATGAGCATGTTAGCATGCTGATGTTAGCGTTTAGCTCAAAGCACCACTGTGCCAAAGTACAGCCTCACAGAGCCGCTAGCATGGCTGTAGACTCTTGTTAAATGGTTTATTTGGCTTACAAAGTAGGAACATTTTCTCAACCCATAAAAAAAACTTAATAGTATGGATTTATAACATGTATAGACTTTTCTGAGTGTGTTTCTGTGGTGCTTCTGCTCATTATCTACTAAGAATAACTGAGGCGGAGCTTTGAGACAGGACAGAAGACAGTACAGTAAGGAACCTTATCTCACAAGGTTGTTTGGGCAGACAGGAGCATGAACAGTTCATTACTTGGCATGTGGCGCATGCAGCATAGAATGGACCTGGCTTTGATATTGAAGGCCCTCTCCCCCTCGCTGAGGCCCTCGTTAACCAGGTGCACCACCTCGTCTGGGCTCAGGTCACCTCTGAGGGAAGAAAACACAGTGAAAAAGAAAACATGCAACGAGCCAAACTTAATATATCCCTCCCTCAAAGAACAACACAGGTTTCACCAAAGCCTGCAGCTATTTAAATAAAGACTTACTCTTTCTGGTTCCATGGTATGGGATCCACTTTAGTGTTAGCCAGGAAATGCGGGCTGTATCTGACCTCAACATAAATCACTCCCTCCTTGGCTTTGTCCTCAACAAACTCATAGGCTATCCTCTTGATGGCATCTCTGTCTCCACTGAAAAAGAAAAAAAGAAAAACACAAAATGAATGACACTGCCCTTTGCCTCTGATAATCTCTTATCTCAGTGGTACAAATAAAACCATTAGCCACCGCTAATCCATCATTTAAGCTATGATGGCTTTCCAAATAAGCAATGTAAACATTTACACAGTTTTACTGATATGATATAGTTGATTTCATTTAAACACCTCCTACACATACATGTGCAACATATATTAATAGCGATGGTTGACTTATAAGCTTCATTAGATGTATTTTTTGACGATTGTGAGCTGTTTCATGTTGTTGTATACAAATAAAATATCTGTAAGGGACTGTATGAACATTTTGAGGGGGCGGAAAACGGAGAAAGTATAAGTGTATTTTTTCTTTTGCTGAAGGGAGATGTAGTGAGATTTTTTTTGGGAGAGCAGGGGAGACTCTTTAACATGTTTCTAATCCTGGATTTATATTTTATTTCAACCTTCTCTTCCGAGAAATCAAAAAGACGGGGTTTGTGTGCCGTGGGTGAAGGTGTGTTTGGCCATAACAATCCTGTCTTTGTATAAGGGCTTTTTTTTCTCATTAAAATCAACTAGTAGAACCAATATATCACTTTCGATATAGACATGTTAATAGTTATTAATGGTTGAACATTATCTCTTGTTACACTGCAGCAGTTTCTGCCTTCACTTTATTTGCATCATAGCAGAAAGCAGAACTACAGTCAAGCTAACTGTGTCATATAAAGTTAGCATTGACAACTTTTTCTACAAATTGGTGGATTTAAATGCCCGCCCCAAACATTTTCCTACAGTCCCTAACCTTGTGATTATCACATTTTACACCTAAAACATGTTTTGTCCGTCCTGCCCCTATGATTGTGCTGCATGACAATACAGAGTAGTGTTGTGAAAATATTAGGACAAAACCACAGCTCCGTCCCACGTCACGTGACGGACAACAACAACACCACCGCTTCCAGCATTTACACTGACAGTGAATGCTCATCGCACAGGTCTGCATGCCTGTTGTTCCCCAGCCTCCTCTCTCATCACCCCCCTCCAAACACACACCACCACTCAGCTAGTTCCCTATGTTGTTGAAGCTGTTCTGCATGCAGGGCCTTCAAGAGCCTTGATACAGAAGGGTCCATTCAGCACAACTGCGCGCTGCAGTCCAGCCACTAAAGACCGCCATTGTGGAAAGCTTTCACGGCCATTGAGTATCTGAAAGACTGTATTTGGTCTTTTCTCAACAGCTCAGCCCCGTCACTGGAGGACTAAATATAAGACAGAGTGACACCGGAAAGGGTCCCCTAACAACTTTACTCTCCTCTTAGTTTGGTTGCCAGGGTGACACTTGATCTCACGATAATGTTCCTGTCCTGCATGTCCAGCATTTAAAATCAGCGCCCTGCCCTCCTTCCCCCCATCATGCTACAGAATTACATTGCATAATCCTGCTGCGTCTTACATCCCAATACCATCAATCACAAACTATACGACACACTCTGCTCAAAGACTTTGGATGCATCATAATTGCACGCCTTGCATAACATAACTGCATTCGTGTGATAACAAACTGGACTGTGACCCTCACTGTAGACCTCGTTGGAGTAACATTCCTGTGACACTAACGAGGCGGACCCTGACTCTTAATCGCTCAAATCTTGCCCTTTGCTCTCCCTGTCACCTGCTCAGCAAGAAAACACCTTTGGTAATTATGAAACTGAACCTTTAAAGGTGACATGTCAGCACTTACGCAACCACGTGCATGTACTCTGCGAACTTGTCCAGGAACTTGGTGAGGGTGGCAGGCTTCTGGACAATAATAATCTGCGTCATCTCCTGTACGGTATTTGCTGGCAGAGGGATGCCGCGTCTCCTGGAAGGAGGATAGGAAAAAAAAAAGAAGCAGTTCAAGAACAGTGTTGAAATTTAAATGAGTACTTTGTTTCATTTAAACCCAAAATGTATAAATCTAGTTTACCTTCTTGTTTGCTTTCTTAGAAGAAAGGTTGAACACAGGGCTGTGTGATGGATTGAAGCCTGAGCTATTGACTTGACAGCTGAATTATTAATTAAAATAAAATAAAAATATATAAAAGGAGCCCCTGAAACTATGCCAGGACTTATTTAGCCTATTGTGATATAATATTCTGCAACATACAGATTTTTACTTTAGAGCCCCATTGATACTGGCTGATACCTATATTTGAGAGTTAAAGCTGCTCTAATCTATATTTTTACATTGCCAATAGGTTGGATGACTATGTGTAATGTGAAAGGTGTTGCTCATAGTGACAAACTCACAGAGATTTATCACTCTGCAGTTCCCCTCTGCTCTACGGAGCATTTTAGCATCTTTTAGCTAATTGTTTTGGTTTTATGGTCCGCAACTTTAATGTTTCTCACATTTCTCTCATCAGCGTCTTTTTCAGATGGAGCAGGCAGCTGTTTTTGACAAAAAAAAAACCTCTGATGAACCCACTGTACACTACCTGCCCAGCACCAAATGGCAAACAGACACAGTTAGAGACTAGCTGGTGAACATAGTGGAGAATTTAGCAGCTAAAGAGCCAAATATTTCCCTCAGGAGTTGGTGGAGACCAAAAACAGAGCGAAAAGGAGCACAGAAACACGACTCCAAACTACTGCTAATGTGTCTGCTGAGTGTGTAAATAGGCAACTCTTTGCTAACATGTCAGCGTTGTGTTTAAAGCTTGTGGCGCTGACCACAAGTGGCCAAAAAAACAAGTTAATGAAGCTTTAAAAAAAAAACAGATAATAATAAACCAATATCAACACATAACCCAAAGCAAACATTTTTTTATCTGGTTATTTAAGAATTGTGACCAAGAAATGTTGTGAGCGCACATTTTGTAATGGCATCATTTGTAATGTAATGGCGACAATGTTTCTAAATGACCTCAAACATATCTTTTGCCAGGTGATTTATCAGTTGTGCTCTATTTTATTTTATCAATTAATGATGTTCAGAAGTATAGTTAATCAATAAGATGGTGTTTTAAACCTCACGAAGGAACACTGAGGTTTTCTTATCTATCTTAACACGTGTATCTGAATCTCAGTACAAACTCATAAAATCTAAAGTCAATATTGAAGAATTCAAATAAAACGGAGAGTAAACTAACTTACTTGGCAACGTCAATAATAGTCTGCACCCTGATGGCTCCATCGAGGTGCACATGCAGCTCAACCTGTGGATCAGATAATACATAATTGATCAGCCAATCAAAACAAATTATTTTCAAGCAGATGGATGCTGCCGTATATCTGAGTCTGATTGTACATTGCAGTTTAGAAGAGAAGAACTGAAAAATGTCAGATGCCCACTGGTGTTTAAAATAGAGAGCAGCAAGAGAGAGCAGTGGTGGTGTTGAAGTTCAGTGTTTTGGCCGCAGCACATCATGAATGCAGCACGCATGACTGGGCAACGTGTGGTGAAAAGGCCATGGGTGCCAGAGAAGGGTCACAGACCAGTTCTGGCTCTCCTTCCCGGCGCTGAAAGCCGTGATTTATTCCAGCAGATGACGCCAATAAATCTGCGCCCGTCCTTCAACAACTGAGGCCTAAACGACGCTCATCAGTCAGGGTGAAATTGAATTTAAGATTTCCCGACCGCAGACATTTAATCCTTATTTCTGTTTGGGAGGATGATGATGATGAAGAAGGTAATGAGCACGGTTATGTTAATCAGCCCTCAATTAAATCTGCTATGACACGGCAGCAATATCAAAGTTTAATCTTCTCTCGTGTCTTAGTTCATTCTAGATAATATTCAACATTTGTCTATGTCTATGCCTCGTACCGCTACCTTAAAGGCCCTGAAATCTTATTTTCTCAATCAGCTTCTGACTACGAGTGATGGGAAAATAAATGATCAACTAGTTTGATAACTGATTAATTCTTTGAGTCCCTTTTCACTACCTAATGATTGTGATGATTTGCTGCTTTTCTGCTGCTTTTAATTGATTTGTTGTTTCAGTCATTTTTCAAGCAATATGCAAAAAATCTCCTAATTAAAAGTGAGAATTTGCAGCTCTTTTCTTGTAATATATTTATAGTTAACTGAAAATTTTGGGGGCTTTGGACTGTTAGTCGAGCAAATTATCTGCCCTTTTTATCACTTTCTGACATTTTATAGAGAAACGATTAATCGAGAACATAATTAGAAGATTAATTAATAATGAAAAGAATCATTAGGTGCAGCTTTGTAGAACAGTATTGTTCGTCGCCGCCTTAATTATGACCAACTGCTATTCAAACCTGCTTCCTTATCACCTGACTACTTCGAAGAAAGTAAAAGCATGCACAGCTGTGTCCATCTGTGGGACAAATGAAGAAAAGGTCTGGAGATCAGATGTTTATAACGTGAAGTAATGTTTACTCTTCAAACTGTTTGCGTGTCCCTTTTGTTTACGTCTACTTTTGTTCCTCAAAGGCCTCGTGTGTCAGTGACACGACATCAAACAGCTGGTTAACCCATCTGAAGGAAGGAAATCATGTGGCAATTCTTTCAGTATGCACAGCACTTCCTGTTGTACATTGTGGTAAGTTATATAAGTCGGCGAGTTTATACTAATCAGAATCTGCATTTCTGCAATCCTGCAGTCTGTTTTTATGTAACAGCCTCTTGTGGACTGATTGAAGATGTGTACAATCTGTGACTGTTTTCCAAGAAAGTGATTGACAATGGACCTCCAAATGGGTTCTGTTACGCAGTTCTGTGAAGCCACAAAATATAAGAAGTTCATATGTGGTGAACGAGAAGCACTGAACACTGAACTTGTGACTCAATCAATGCGACATTTTAGCTCCAGTCAGATTTAGCTTCCTATTTATGTCTATATGTGTCATTATTAATGTTCATGTGATTCATCTGGTTCCGCTGAACCATAAACCAGAACAGAAACTCACCGAAAGCAGACAGTTGTGTCAATCTTACAAAAAAATAAAGAGCTGAAACGACAGGAAATGAATCGGCAGCTATTTGGATAATCAAATAATCATTGAAGTAATTTTTCAAGCAAAAACACAAAACATTCCTTTGCTCCATCTTTGTAAATGTGAAGATTTGCAGTTTTCCTTTGTGCTGTTTGATAGTAAATCTGAATATCTTTGGATTTTAGACTGTCGGTTGGACAAAACAAGACGTTTGAAGACGTCACCTTTGACTCTGGGAAATCAAACCAGGCATCTTTCACATTTTTCTGACATTTTATAGAGAAAATAACAGGAAGATGAATCGTTAATGAAAACAATCGTTAGTTGCAGCCCAACATGAGTAACATCACTATAACATACGGTACATTTCTTTGTCTGTGGATGACTTTTTCACAAACAACAGAAATATGTTTGACTTTGAATATGATGACTGTTGGTTGGACAAAACAAGCAATTTGAAGATGTCACCATGGGATTTAAAAAACAGGAATTTCTTACTATTTTCTGACACAGATTAATCATTAAAGTAATTTTTCAGGCAAAAACACCAAATGTTCTGCAGTTTAAGTTTCTCAAATGTGAGGATTTTCTGTCATTTTAAACTGAATAATTTTAGGTTTTGAACTGGACAACCAACAAAACAAGACATCTGAAGACATTTCTGACATTTTAGAGACAAAGTGATGAATTTATTAATCGAGAAAATATTCGTTAGTTGTACTCAGTTGCTGTTTTTCTTCGTCTTGTGTGACAGTAAACTGAATATCTTTAGGTTTTGGACTGGAACCAACAAACAAACAAAACAAGACATCTGACAGATTTTCTGACATGTTATAGACCAAATGATTAATCGAGAAAACAATCGTTAAATGAATCAATAAATACTAGATACAGTGGTTGCAGCCCTACTTTTGTCAGCTTTTTATTTCTGTCTATCTTTGTCCTTTAATAATGTTCATCTGATCCAGCTGTACCCGGGTCTGACTCTAAACCAGAACAAAAACTCACTCAAAACAAACAGCCCGGTCAATCTTAGAGCTGAAACGATTAGTCGATTAATTGATTAGTCAATTGACAGACAATTAATCAGCAACTATTTTGTTATTTTTCAAGCAATTCCAAACATTTGCTGGTTCGACTTTCTCAGTTGCTAGGATTTGCTCTGTTTCATATTATTATAAACTGAATTAAAAAAACAAACATTTGAAGATTTTGATGCGCATTTTTCACCAAACAATTAATTGATTAATTAAGAAAATAATGGAGATTAATCAATAATCGTTAGCTGCAGCCCTACTATTACTATTACATGAGCACACAGTGTAGTAACCCTGTAGTGTACTATGCTGTGACTAATGTCAGCATATGAAGCATGCGTGGTGGCTGCAACGGGCACAACCCCGAGTAGTATCAATTAATGTTTAATGAGAGTATCTCTGCAAGCAGCCGGCACTCTCACCAACACACACACACACACACACACACACACACACATCAGTATCTCTGCAAGCAGCCGGCACTCTCACCAACACACACACACACACACACACACACACACACACAGATGTGTGTGTGTGTGTGTGCGTGCTGTATGCGTCTTTACACCTCGCTGTCACTAAGCCAGTTATTTCCTCTCCTCTTATCAGCAGTCAGCTCGTGGGCCGACCACGGTGCATGCTCAGTCAGCACCAAGACTCCAAAGGTGAGTATACATTTCATGCATGCGTGCCTGATGCGCACGTCAAACTAGCTGACAGTTAAAGGTAAATTTCACTTTAAGGCTTTTTGTTACGCTGGCCATGTGCCAAAAGAACTTCCATAAAGAAATCAGGATATTAAATAATATTAAATAAAATAATGCAAAAAAAAAAAAAAAAAAAAAAAAGTTTCTATTGCAGTGATGAGAAGCTCACATGAATTAAAAGTGACTCCCTTCATCCCACAAGCATGCATTAATGCAGAATTACACTGGTTACAGAACAAGCTGTTAAAAAAACATGCGTGATCCAAGTTCAGAAATCAGCCTAATTTCTTTGCTCTATGTAAATTATATTTAAAAATAAGCAAGACACAAGTGTATGAACTTTCTCAGTGAAAGAAAAACAAAATCATAATAAAAATCTGTAAAAAGCTCTTTTCATTCTTCACAGTGATGCAGCTTGTTTAGGACTTGTTTAAAGTCGTGTAGTCACATGTCAAACCTAAAGGTTCTTCCGTGTTTTACAACGGGCATCAAACACACACACAACGATAATAATATAATATAATATAATATAATAATACGCTTTAGAATCTAACATTTGATTTCTTTCTTTATATTTTTAACCATTCTTCTTCTTGTTGTTGTCTCGGGTACTCTTACAATACTCAGTGTTTACGCACTCAACGTGCGTAAAACCAGGAAAAAGAGCGCCCGTCAATAATTCACCCCATTTCCATTTAAATTATTAATGCTCATTCTGCAGTGGACCGGCTGATAACGTACCTTGGGCTTGTTGAATACCACTTGTTCAGAGGAGAGTTCGGCCATCGTGCAGAGTCTGCTGCTGCTGCCGGTGAGTCTGCTGGTGCAAAGAGAGCTGAGGACGGGCGAGCCTGAGCTTATCGCAGCTCGCCTCGCTATTATATGCATGACTCCGGGACACGCCTTTGTTCACCCAACGCCGAAAAAAAGCACCGCCAAGTGCTGCTACTGTACAGCAAACCGAGGGGCTGTCAGGGCGCACAGAGCAGCGGGCTGTACGGTTCAGTGTGCATTAACACGTACAGTATACACAGTAGGTAGAGGGATTAACGGCCCTGATGGCAGCAGCTTTGCACCCATGTGATGAGAGCTTTACCGTCGGGCTAATTAATTATGTCAAACCGTTACACAAGCACAGTGTAGTATGTATCTTAAGTAGTAGTAGTAGTGCATGTAGGCCCAGACAAATAGCGGTCATTCTATCATGACAATGGGGAATGTGTTGAAATAGAGGAGATTTTAAAGAGATAAATCTACTACAAGGTCATTCCTTATAAGGCTCTGAATGTCTTGTCTTCTGAATTTTGTCATTGTGTCTTCTGAGAAGCACAAATCCTCTTCTCACTCGATGCTCTGGTGATACTAACACTAAATACTAAGTGAATTATGAGAGGTGAAGGGAAAAAAACATTATTTGAAACCCTACTATCTCAAATGCAGATATAAGGTTGACCCCGGGTCCTCTTTAACAGCTCAAATGAACACACTTAACACTGTTTTATCAGCTTGATACTTCATTACTTCTCCTAATTTTATGAGAACTGCTTATAAACATGATTTTGAACTGATGACAGATATAGAAAATGATGCATTACTTCTGTTTTTGTTTGGTTATAAGACGTCTAACATAAGTATGGAGCTGAAACAGTTAGTCGATAGAAAATTAATCGACAACTATTTTGATTAGCGAATAAACATTTTTTAAGCAAAAATGCCAAAACATTTGCTTGTTCCACCTTCTTAGAAGTGAGGATTTCATGCTTTTCTTTGTCATATATGATAGTAAACTGAATATTTTTGGGGTTTTCGACTGTCGGTCGGGCAAAACAAGACATTTGAAGACGTCACCTTTCACTCTGGCATTTTTCACATTTTCCTGACATTTTATAGAGAAAATAACAGGAAGATGAATCGTTAATGAAAACAATCGTTAGTTGCAGCCCAACATGAGTAACATTGCTATAACATACTGTACATTTCTTTGTCTGTGGATGACTTTTTCACAAACAACAGGAATATTTATTTTTTCATGCAAAGCCTGTATGACATTTAAACCATAAAACATTTTCGTATTTGCTGGAATAACAAAGTTTTATGGTCATTTTTTATCTGTTGTCACCACCATCAAAAGTTCAAGCCCAGTTTATGGCGAAAGGAAAGGAAGGAAAGGTTACCACTTCAATACTTTTCTACATATTTGGTTTTAATACTGTATATTTTAAAAGAATTGTCATTGTTATTACCTTTTACACATACAGCAGTGGGGTCTGTGGGACCTCAAGCAATGAGGAAGTAAAGCCAATATCAACAAAACACGGCAAACCCCTCCACAATGGTAAAATCATCAGAGTCTAAACAGCTGTTAACGGTTAAAACGTCAAGCTTGTATGTTATTTCTTTAGTCTGCTTTGGCTGCAGATTTAAGATTTTAACCAGCAGTGTCCTCCCCTGAAACTCACCCCATCAGCATTATTGCCTTGTGTGTGTGTGTGTGTGTGTGTGTGTGTGTGTGTGTGTGACTTGCTTATTTACTTCCACTTCCATTGCCCAGATGTCTGTTGTTTGCTGACAGAGGAAACCTTTGGCATCATTTTTTTTCCTGCTTTGAAACACAGATAAACAGCTGCAGAGATTCCTGTCAGAAATACATTCGTGGGGCCCCCAATCAGATCTTAAGAGATGTTTTGAGCTCCTTATAGTGTCCCAGTGAACTAAAACGTCCCTCTATATCTCTTGTCAACGGTCTCAAAGGATCAGTCACAAAAAGCAATTATATTTTGCCACTTACTTCGACAGATATCATGTCAGTTTCAGTTTCCTCTGCTGAGGTTTTTAGTTTCCTGTCCAGCTATTAGTTGTTCACATTAATAAAGATAAGGGAGACTGTGCAAGGAGTGACTCTTATCTGAGAGTCACTCCTTGAGAAAACCGAGACTTATTTTAAAAACTGCATCACAAACTGCGAAACTATAAATGTGTAGTAGAAGAGGTGTCTCTGTATTCCCAGCATTCACAAATGTGTGAAACAAGCTATCGAGCAAATAAGAAAAACTTACAAAAGGAAATTAATATGCAAATAGCTGAAACATATTTGCAAAAATAATATAACAATTGCACACAAACGTCTTCAGTTCTGCCAAATTATTTTTTATTGTTTTTACACATTTACGGTGAAGCCGCCACACACGTCTGTCACACTTTTCCGGAGCCTCGGGAAAGGCTCTCTATTAGAGAGGCAAATTAGAGAGAGTTTTTCTGAATAGTATAAAGTGCAATCAAAAGAGAGATGTCAGAGGAAAAAAAAACACCTTATAAGGTCAAGACTCCTCGTTTACTTTGTATTTTGCTGGCAAGAAATAAGACATTTCTAACTGTCTCCAGTCCTTGTCCTACGAGGCCAAAAGTGCACCGACAAATGGAAAGTGGGAAGCCACATAATTGCTGGTGCTGATGGATTCTTTTAACCTTTGGACAGAGCCAGGCTAGCTTTTCCTCCGTTTCCTGTCTTAATACTATGTCTCGTGGCTGTAGCTTCATATTTAGTGTACAGACATGTCCAAAGTCACAATAAACACATTTACCAAAATGTTTAACTCTTCCTACAAGACTGTTGTGTCCTTTAGAACAGTCTCGTCTTCACTGACAAGGCAATGTGAGTATACATTATTTCCCTAATTTGTGATCCCGAAGGAAATTTAGGCATCCAGTAGCTTAAGCGACACATACAAAACACCAATACATACAAGAATATAAGAATAAGAACACAAAAACACAGCCGTGAACTGAAGTGACCGCCAGAACTACTACAGAGAGCTGTCACTATGATAGAGTATGTACTTAATGAAATAAATGCAAATGTAAGTGAACTAACTAAAAACAGTGCAAGAATAATGATACTGCGAATAAAAAAAAAATACAATTAAAGATAAATATATAAACAAATACTATGCAGATAACATTCAGATTGGTCCTTGTCATTTAACACTACGAGATAAATGAACTTATCATGAGAAAATGAGCTTTGTTATCTCGAGATAGCGGCATTAAAAAAAGTATTTGCAAGCACGGCCGTTCTTGGCTTCCGTACCAAAGTGTAAAAGTACAAGTTGTGGTTTTGTGCAGGACTATTATCTTGGCCTGGTTCTTGTATGGATACTGTGTGAATTAGTAAGCCTGAGAGGTGCTGGTAGGATTTTGTTATCTTTGAACAGAGCCAGAGTAGATGTTTCCTGTTTTTATGCTAAGCTAAGAAAGTGTATTTCCCAAAATGCCGAACTACTGCTTTAAGATTTTCCTTAATTGGTGTTAAAAACTCTGTAAAAACAGGCTTACCCAGAGTCAAAGTCACAAAGCAGAGAGTTGTGGTGACACAGTCAAATCCTTAGCGAACAGTTCTGGAAGCACTTCACTCAAAATTACCTGTCTGGTCTTGTCTTGTCTTGTCTTGGTCTGGACTCGTCACAAGGGTCAAGAAAACGGAGAGAAGACTTGACAGTTGGGTCAGTCAGTGGTAATGTTAGTGGATGCCCAGTCCCCAAGAGCACTCTGGCTTGTTGAATCTGTCAAAGCTGTCATGCCTGGACATGATGGAGGAGTCTGTACAGCAGAGATTCTGGTCAAGGACAAAACTTTCACCAGACCTCATACTGTGCGACTAACTGCCCTCCCCGAGGATGAGAAGGACCCTGAGCTGGCCTAATTAGAGACGAATCAGCCTGCATATATTTGGGGACATCTGTTAAAAAGGCCAGTAGCTGTTGATTTGGGTTGCACTTCTGTTCAAAATGTCCAGCAGGTGGCACTGAAACATAACCTAACCTAAATAATTACTGTCTGTTTTGACAATTGAAACTTGGGGGGCCTAGCACAAACCATGAAAAACAGCCTCAGACCAAAAGTACACAGAAGTATACGGTGTATGGATGTGCTTTCGGCCATGTAGTGTTATGCTCCAATAAATACTCTACATGAAACAAAACTACACCAAGAAGATCCAACAAGGTTCAAGGATCTTTCTATCAATCCATCCATCAATCCATCCTGTCATGTATGAGGCCCAGGTTCAGTCCCTGACCAATAAATCCCTTTTTCTTTTCATCCTCCATCATATCAAAGCAGTATTTGTCTGCCTGTCCTTTCATCTACAGCACAGCATTGATTTCTCAGTGGTTTTCAAACACTGCGCCGAGCTTTTCAACCTCCGTCACATCACAGGCAGCGTAAAACGTCTGAGTGCTGGAGGAGGAGGCAGAGTGTCTACTGGGCATTTCACAATACTTCCAACAGATCTTCCCACATTAACAAATCACAGCTGCTTTCATACAGAGCTATACATTTAAACACCAGGGGGTAAAATACACAAATGGTCTGCAGAGCTGAGGGGAACTACAGAGTTGGTAATTCTCTGTGAGTTCATCGAGCAACCTTTTTCGCATTACATGTAGTCATTTGATCCAGTCTTATTAAAAATACTGGAATCAGCCTGTAATATACCCATGATGTGTAAGTTACACCTGTGCTTTTAGGTCATGACGTCAAAATGTCTGTGAATAACGTCTATTCCAAGAGGTCGTGTGAAGACCAGATGGTTTGTTGATTTTTGTGCAAAATAAAAGCAGTTGCATAGACTTGTGTAACAAAACTGTCAAGATATAAGTAAGTTGATGTTTATGGGATAACTGTACCCAACTGTACAGCATTAATTGGGTGTGAGATAAAAAATATATTCTGTAAGTTTAGGGGACAATAAGGAAAAAAGCAAATGTCTCACTATGTGAGTGAGTAACAGTGAGTTCAGGCAGCTGTGATGAAATGTAAACTTGTTCCTTATTTGGTCACTAGAGGTCTCTTAGACCATATTAAAAAAGCCTCTGTTCAGGGTCTGGTTCAAGAGCAAGTGCAATGTGTCCTTGGATGTACTGCTCCCTGCTGAAAGAAAACAATCCTTATAAAAGCATTAGCCCAGAAAAATCAAAATCTCTCAAATATCTTGAAATGGCCTGGTTTCCAAAAGGTTAATCAAAATGCAACCAGACAAAGGAATTTAATCCCCTCACCCACAATATAAGGATGTGTACAAGACAGGCTGCATAATCAAACCAACTGTAGCCCACCCATGTGTCTTACAGGTGATTTATTACAGGTATTTATGAACTATATACATCTCACACACCTGCTCATCACCCAGAAATCCCATCCCAAATTAATATATTAGACATAAAACAGGTAATTTGTTCTTCTTGTTCTTCTAACAAGTTAATCAATAGGTTGGTAAACCATTGAGAGACCTTGCCAGTTAAATGGAATTCAGCCTTCATTAATTTTATTATTTTCACCTGTTTTTCCTCCAAAATGTCCTCTGTGAAAAAGGCTTTATAGGTCCTCTGTGGGGAGAACCATACCGCACCAAACAGTCCTGCACTGTCCCAATATAATCTGGAATTACGGTATGTTTTATCAAGAATTTACAGTTTCAGTGCTATTTGATGCTATTGTTATTAGGGATAACTCAAAAACCTTTATGCATTTTGGATAATAACATATCGATGGCAACAAGTCGCATCCGTAAGTCTAAGGAACCAGGCTTTAAAACTTTTTAAACACCACCTTTAGAGCCCTCATTGTGGTGGTGTTTAAAAAGTTTTAAAGCCCGGTTCCTTTACATCACACCCTCACACCCATAACACGGGATGTCAGTAAAAGTAATCTATAAACATTGTGAAAAGTTACAATGCGTTCCTGCAGACTGTTTCCAAATTACCTCTGGGAAAGCAACAGCACACCCCGACTACTCCCACTTATTGGCAACTGCAACTTCATGCCATCACTGAACCATGTCACCTATAATTCAGTTAAAGAGCACTGTGGTGTGTCCAGGACTCTCTGTTTATCTCAGAGCTGTGGTCAGTCTTTTACACTGAGCTGAACTCACAATACTATTGGTGTTGTGTCTGGAAATGGATTGGAATAATTCACCTTGTTAGTAACATATGAAGAATTAGGTTTGTGATGCTCCCCCTGGTCAACTAATCAATCGTGCAAACATAATCTGAATCCTTTTGAAATTAGTTTCCTCTAACATTCCCTCTGTAGTGTGTCATATGCTTTTACTCTTAGAAGAATCCCATCATGTGTCAACAACTCAAAAGTATGGTTTCCATTACAGTGTAAATGTGTCTGTAATAATTGATATACATTCATTAAGTTCACCAACAGGGGCGAGCGTGGTAAAACATCTTGAGTGGGTGTTTCAGATGTCTCCAGCTGTCTGCAGAATATATCTTCCCCTCTACCTGAAGTTAGCACGATCTCAGCTAAAAATATTGACACTGTGTACCATGCTAGGAAGTGGTTGCCTTGGATGAATTGAATCCTTGTTCCTTATTTATTTGTTCTCGTTTATTTTTAGAAACTGAAGTTAGAAATGGATGTGTTGTTGGTTTAGGTGTGTCAGCAACTGCAAGAAGCTATTTCTACTCTGTGTTGCTGCAATCAGCTCTCCACAAACACCTCCTGAACCCGGGAACAGACAAAAAAAGTTTACATAATCGAGAGGATGATGAGTCAAGTTGTTTTTTGTATGGACCGATATCACGACCAATGTCTCAGGGGGCTTTATAGCAACTAAACTAAACTAACTAACTTTGGGACAACCAAAGTTATTAAAAGTCATCCTGCGGGGGACATGAATGTGGGGACGTGAAAGTTTATGGCAATCCATCCCATAGCTGTCCAGACATTTCACTTAAAACCACAAAAATCAACCTCATTGTGGTGCTAGTGGAAAAATCAGAGGATCACCAAAGCCATTAGGATTCATCATCTGGGAACCATGAATGTGAGTACAAAAGTTTGTCCATGTCATAGATGTTTATGTATTTCACTGAACAAGTAAAAACCTTGACCTGTTAGTGGCGCTAGATGAAACCAAAATCAGTATGGATTCTTCCTCTGGGCACCATGAATATCTGTACAAACTTTCAATGGCAATACATCCGGTAGTTGCTGAAAAATGTCAACCTCATGGCAGCACTCGAGTAAGGGGGAGGATCACTGAAGTCTATAGGATACATCCTCTCCTCGCCGTGAATGTCTGTACAAAATTTCAATGGCAATCCATCCAGATATATCTCACTAAAAAAGCAAAAAAGTCAACCTCATGGTGGCACTAGAGGAAAAGTTAGAGGATCACCAAAGTCTGCAGGATTCTTCCTCTGGGGATCATGAATGTCTGTAGAGGATTTCATGACAATCCATCCAGTAGATGTTGAGATATTTCAGTTAGGACCAAAGCGGTGGACCAACTGACCAACAGACCAATATTGCAATCCCGTGAGAAATCTCACATATTGTACCTGTCCAAACCCCCCTTTTTTCAGAACCATAATTTGAGGTCTGACATGTGAAGCTGCACAGGTTAAGAAGTTGTTATTTGTCATTAGAGCAAGATTCTTGTGGTTTTGATACAGCATGTGATGTCGTGCAGACAGTTGTTTCTACCTTTGCTGATGAATGTGTCAGTGCAGCTGTCATGATGAGTATAGGTGCGAATGAGCGTCTGGACGATCTGTGCTTTCCTTTTGTTGCTGTATACTCGGCAGTGACCTCAACCCTGTGTACGTCAGGAGGTGACCTTTGGTTGGGATGATGTCCTTATCGTCGGCTCTGGGTGTTCCTGTGGCAACACTGTGGGATTTTCACACATCGAGCTGGAATGTCTGGAATTTTAGGTGTCATATTAGGGAAAACATTTTGGCTGTGGCTGGAGTTATCCATGTTGGAGGAGCCATGGCAATGAGTGTGTGTGTGTCTCCTACTGTAGGTGCTTACATCTGGACCACATCTTGACACATTAATCATATAAATGGCAGTAATATGCACATGCACAAAGAACTTACACAATCAGTGCTTGAGAAAACTCTCTTTCTCTTGGAAGTTTCCATTTTGTGGTTTTCGATTCTGTTCTAGGACATTTTTAGACTTTTGGTGTGAGGAATTTAGGTAATTGCCGTATTTAGTCTCTGGCTGAGTGTCTAGGTGGAATTAAATCATGTCTCAGTTTTTTTTTTTTTTGGATATATCTAGACCACAAATTACAATTTAAGTTGTATATTACATCATATAACAGCTGTGCACCTGTAGTATTTCCTCTGCAGTTTCATTAGAGCGATTTCAGAGGAAACGTAGAAGTACTTTTGCTGCTGTTCATTATGTTACGTAATTGTTCGGCAAATTTTCCATCTGTATAGTTGTTCACGCCTTCCTCTTGTACTTTTCCTTCCTATGAAACATTTTATGACTGAGTTGTTTAAAGCTGCACTTTTCAGGCTAAAATCCCTCCAGAAGTCATTCAGCTCTGCCATTTGATTTCAAAGCCAATGTTAATGAAAGATGACATTATCTACAAGAAACTTCCCATCAGTGTCCTTGTAAGATGAAACTGTTTGAGCTGAGTTGTGAAGAAAGACGGAAGAGAAACAGACAGAACAGACACAGTGAGCGTTTATTGTGTTTTGAATGGATTAGAGAGCTCAGTCTGTGACCTCTACAGGGTGTGGTGGTGATGATGCCTGTCATTACATTCCCTCTCTAAAATCCTTACTGGAATAATGAGTCAGTATAACTCAGTACATCAACATCATGGAGAGACTACAACTCACACGTGCTTCCTGACTCAAGGCTGCAAAGCTGGACCACTTGCATGCTTTTTGTTATTTCTGACTGTTCCAACAGTCACGGCTAATCTGCCCTCTTCACTGAAAGCATACCTGCAGATCTGGCAGAGCCAACCTGCCAATGACTGGAAAACTTCCAGCGACACATGGTGCCAAAACCTCAGACACCAATTACCAAGTGCACTTGGAGCTGTTCTGCATAACGCATGTGTCAAAAGGGAAAAGATTTGAGTATTATTTGCTGTTACAGCCCACAGCCTGTTTATTCTGAGTCACACTCAAATCAGTCACAGCTAGTTGGCACCACCCAAACCCACAAACTGGCAAACCTGAATATTGTCTGGGTTTGCTGAGGTTACAAATGTTGGGGGTACGAAAATGTACTTTTCAGAAAAAGCACAAATCTAAAAATGTGTAGGGTATTAGCAGGATGCCTTTTCTTTGTTAAAACTACAATGGCCAAATATCAACTCCAGAATCAAATTAGAAACGTATGGAGTATTTAATCTGCTTTGTTTTGTAGATAAAAATAATATTTTTTAACCAGTTCTCAGCTTTCTATAATTTTAGTTGTTCAGCCATTTCAACAAGTGAGAAACAAGACTAAAGGTGTGTTCAGACAGAAAGCAAAGCGAATTTTCACATTGTGCCATTTGTACAAATTTGACCATTTGTATTTACTTTCCCTAAACAGCAAATGTATCAACTATACAGTGTAAACTAACAAGCAATGTACGCGCCAACCGTGTCTGTGGAAGTGTGTCTGTATGTTTGTGTTCAGCTCAGCCTCTGACTGAACTCAGAACTCAGCAGATACTCTGGTTCTGTCTGTTTCCCTCCATTTTTTCCCTCAAGTTGAAACATTTTCAGCTAGTGTGGACGCGTCTTTGCGCCCCTGGCACAGTAAGAGCCTAAAGCCATGCTCTGTGACGGTGTGCTTTGAGCTAAACCCTAATGCCAGCATGCTAACATGCTCACAATGACAATGCTAACATGCTTATGTGTAGCTGGTATAATGTTGTCAATCAGCACCTGTTACCTACTGATTTCACTGTGAAACTATCTTTAAGGTAAGTTAAGTTATCCTTTATCGAGGGAAATTCATTCATTCTCTGCATTTAACCCATCCTAAGTGTTAGCAGTGGGCAGCCACTGTGCAGCACCCGGCGACCAACTCACACAAATTAAATATAGAGCAAGGTTTCACATCTGGAAATGTGATTTAAACACTGCTACTCTGAGTATCATTACAACAGTCTGAATCTACGCTGAGGTATTTTTGGGTTGTTGGACGACATTTCCGAACATGTGTTAGACATTTTTGCTCCGCAGTGACAGATTCGGTGGAGTGATTTTCCTTTCTTTCAGCACAGATCACTGCATTCTTTTCCGACATTTACAGGACAAATAATATTTTCATTACTTTGACCTGCAGTTTCTGCATTCCCGAATCAACAAGGAATCCAACGGGCTTTTCCTGCATACCATCACATACCAAAATAATATTCACCCAAACTGAATGAGGGTCATTGTACAGGATTTTAGGGGGTTTCTTCAAAAGTGTCCACTGTCAGTGAGAGTGATACTTTACTGTCTGGGAGCTCTCCAACATCTGTCTGCTCTGGAAAAATTGTGTTGAGCCTTCTCCGCCTCCCTTAGTTTGAATTGGCAGATGCTGTATGATTTCACTATGACTGATACTGGCTGCAGTTGTTGATGTTATGACTTGGCTGAATCCTTTTCACACCGTAGTTGTTCATATAAATCAAGCATAATGAAGCTAGACTAACAGTCTATTCATAAAATGTGTCCTACCATAAGTATTCTTCACGATCTGTTGCATTCAGAAAAGCTTTTTCATACAAAATAATAGTCTAAGTAAGATTTTAGCGATACAGTAGCTTGAGATCTTCTTCCAAACTAGTGCATGTTAAAGTGGAGCTATTGCCTATTACAGTGCAATCCTTCCAGCCTCTGTCATTCTTGGAGAGCATGGAAAACACATTGAGCGGTTGCCAGGTATGCATCGTTTTCAGAAAAAGCTTAATTTGAGGCCTTGCAGTACATCTACTGGCTGGCCACCTGGAGCCCACCTGCCCCAGGACACACATACTTTCCTCTTCTCTATCTTTCTGTCTGTCTCCTTCTATTTATAACTCATCACTGGATGTCTGTACTGCCCACCCAGCTCTGTGAGAAATGTCTGATGTTGAAATTCAGGAATCTGGTTTTACTTTTGACTGAATCCCTTAACCATGAATGGCTTACTTTCTGTTTCAGTGATTGCAGTCTTTTGCTAAAGTGTTTAGATTCAGGCATGTTGTAACTATGACGGCATCCTTGTGACATGCTGTATTTACAGAACTGTGCTGTAAAATAAATATTTCTATAATGTCATTTTTAACGTTTTAGCCACACTAGCCATTTTAGGGATAGCAAATTCAGTAGGTTGGTCAGTACACCACTTTTATCCAGACTGAAATATGTCAACAACTATTGGATGGATTGCCATGAAAGTTGGTACAGACCATAGACTGTATATAAAGATGGACGACACGTCTCCACTTCCTCCCATTGTAAAAAATGAAGCCAAAATATCCCGGATATGGGAGCTGCCATCTTGCACTGGTGACGTCATTCGGAGCACATCAGCGTGATAAGAACTACCTAAAATGACAGAAACCATCTTTGGGAAAAATTTATTTGACGTGTAATTTTATTTTTTAGTTTGGCCCATGTCCCATCTGCTAACATGGAGGAGGCGGGGCTTATGACCTATACTGCAGCCAGCCACCAGGGAGCGATCCAGATGTTTTGGCTTCACTTTTTGGGAGCTGTCATGTCGTCCATCTTTATATACAGTCTATGGTTCAGACATTCATGGTCCCCAGAGGATGAAGCCTAATGATTTTGGTGATCCCTTAACTTTTCCTCTAGCACCACCATGGGGTTGATATTTGTGGTTTTGAGTGAAATGTCTCCACAATTATTGGATTGCCATAAAATTTGGTTCAGACGTTCATGTCCCCCTCAGGATGAATTGTGATAACTTTGGTGATCCCATCACTTTTCTTTAAGTGCCAACAAAATTATTCCAAGACTTTGATTCATGACTAAATACCTGCAAAAATAATGACATTCCCCTCAACCTCATCTGTACTTTGCGTTTAGTGCTAATTAGCTAATGTTAGCATGCTAACACAGTAAACTAAGATGATAAACATTACACCTGCTAAACATCAGCATGTTAGCATTGTCATTATGAGCATGTTAGCATGCTGACATTTAGCTCAAAGCAATGCTGTGCTGTAGTCTCATGGAGCTGCTAGCATGGCTGTAGACTCTCAGTTTGATAGTCACAGACACAACACACATTCTGCATGGGTTAACGAAGACACCTCTGCAGCTTCTCTCACAATAGAAGAGATCATGATGATTCAAGTGCATGCCAACCTCAGATGCTGCCCTTACACCATGGAAACCAGAGGGAAGAGAAGGATTTCATCTCTTTCAAGTCTGGCTGAAGTTACACATTAGGGTTTCAGAAGTATTTTAGGTTTCGGGAGGAAAAATTAAATTGTGGGAATATCTGCTCTATATCCGTCCTTTCAGAAGATCAGCTACTATATGTAACTGACCAGACAGCGAAGCAGCAGCCTGTAAAAACATCAGCAAGATAAAATCTCACCGACTTAAATCGGAATCGTCACCACAAAAGCCCTGGAGGTTGTTTGATTTGTAGACAACTGGGCTAATGTATTTTTCTCCCCTCAGCTCGTGTTAAGCTGTGTAAACTTAGAACGCCACAAGACTGGAAAGAGAGGGAGGAGAGGAAAAAGAGGGGGAAGACTTGGGGGTGGAGGTGTGTGTGTGTGTGTGTGTGTGTGTGTGTGTGTCTGGAAGTGGAAATGGGCAGCAGGGAGGAGGAATGTGAAGCATTTCTGATGCAGGTCCAGTGGCTGTTTACACGGTAGTCAGCCTGTGACATCAGAGTCCAGACTTTATAAATGTCAGCAGGCGCAAGAATGAGCAGTTAGCAAACAGCTGCACTGGTCGCACAACACCGTCACACAGGTTACTGAGACAGACCGAGCTCCATCAGCAACACGAGCCCCCATGGACCGACTGCTGTGTGACTGTGTGATAGCTTTGGCTGTGCTGCTGTGTGTGGCTACACAGGTGAGGCCTGCTCCTGCTTACTTAACAGTAGTTTGATCTGAATGAGATGAATATGTGGTGTGTGCGTGCGTGCATGCGTGCGTGTGTGTGTGAGAGAGAGAGTGTAGGCGTGGAAGTTCAAACAATGAAGCTGATTTCCTGTGATTTTTCTTGGCTCACTTTGTTGTTACAAGATTGATAAATATTGTTGAATTATTTATGTGTTGAGGAACATTTTCTTGTCTACTCTGATTTTAAATAAGAAAGAATAGAGTGATTATAACCACCCTGCCTGGACAGAAATAAGGTCACAGACAGCTGTAACTAACAATTTAACTTTTTAATTTTGCTGTTTGGTCAATTAAATGTCAGAATATGTTGAAATATGCCCATGACAATTCACTGCTTTATCAGAGTTGCTTGTTTTGTCCGACTAACAGTCCAAAACCCAAAGATTTTCAGTTTATGACCCCTTAAGACAAAAAAAAGGAGCAAATCCTCACATTTGAGAAGCAGGAACTAAAGAATGTCTGTCATTTTTAAGCAAATTAACTTGTTGATATAACTCTTATGACCAACATTATCAGTGTTATCATCGTGCTCTCTGGTTTTAAAGTTGATTAACAGGAAAGAAATCATGTGTAATGTTGTTGCAGTGTTTGTTTGTAGAACTACAATACAGCAGCATTATCTTCTGGGCAGTGAGTGAAAAAACAAGTGGTGGGCTGTGTTTCTATACGGTGTCGTGAAGCAAAGAGATTCTTCTGCTCCGGTTAAGTGAGGCTATGTTTCCAGATCTGTGTTTTGGCTCCATTAGATACATGTAATTGAAAACAGTGGTTTGGCCTAACAGTGTTGGATACTGGCGAAAATAGAGAAAACTAATATATAATATTTTCTTTACTCTCTCTGTGAAAATATAGTCATGAGGATAATAATTTAGATGATGGTTATGATAATTGTGCTGGTGGTGATGGTAAAGATCATCACAATGATGTTCTAGTTTTTGCTCATCATCCTCTAAAATGTTCTCATGTCCGCTGTCCCTGCAGGTGTTGTGCCAGCTGTGTGACAGGCCCTGCCTTTGCCCCGGACCTGCCCCCCAGTGCCCCTCAGGAGTCCCACTGGTGCTGGATGGCTGCCGGTGCTGCCAGGTGTGCGCCCGGCTGCAAGGCGAGCCCTGCACTGAGATGTATCCCTGCGACAGCCAGAGAGGACTGCAGTGTGACTACAGCGCCAGCTTCCCCGGAGACGCTGGGGAGTGCGTCAGTGAGTTCCTCTTCTAACAAGCAAACAACCAGGCCCATGTCTGTGTGGGTCAGACAGAGTGGAGGACACACAGCCTCAGTCAGTCCGCATGAGTGGGACACACAGCCTCAGTCAGTCTGCATGAGTGGGACAAACAGACAGTTAATGTTTAATGTCTGCTCAGCAGAGCGGGACAGCCTGCCAGGCGGCGGTGCTCATGCCAGAACTCCAAAACGTTTCAACTTCTATTTCCAGGACTGCTGTTGACACATTTCCTCTAATGACTGCCCTTTGAGCATGATAGATTGCAGAGACAACACTCATGGATTGAAAAACAGACTCAGTTTCTCAGTTGAGAGGCCTGGTTTCCCATAAAACTACATAACCATTGGCGGAGACAGCAGCTCCTGTGTCCTCACTGCTCTCTCTTATTTTCCTCTGCTGTGTTCCCCTGCATCCATCCACCTCCCCCACTCTCTCTTCACCTAACCCAATCCTTTCACTTCCTGATTAAGTTTCACACATCAATCCAAGGTGCAGGTGTGGCTGAGAAAATTAAATTAAGACGGCATCTGTGCTGTGTGTTTTTAACAGGGCAGGAGGATCTGGGCTGCGAAGTCAACGGCATCACTTACCAGGAGGGCCAGTCGTTCCAGCCCTCCTGTAACAGTTACTGCCACTGCAAAGGTGGAGGGGTGATCTGTGTGCCAGCTTGCCCTGTGACTGGCCGTCTTCCCACTCCAGACTGTCCCAACCCACAACACATCCGGCTACCGGGGAAATGCTGCAAGGAATGGGTGTGTGAAAACCTCGAGAACACGGTCATTCAGGATGCCATCACAGGTAAACTCCCCAGGTGGATGGATCTAACGATGGTTAGATCAACCCTCAAAGGAGGAACACATCAAACATCCTCCGATGCAGGCCTTAATTTATGTTTTAAAGTAGATTTCTTGCTAGCAGCAGCAGTGAAATACAATATAAGCTTCATGGTAGACTTTAAAGGAAGAGTTTGACATTTTAGGGAACACACTTATTCGTGTTCTTACAGAGAGTTAGATGAGACGATTGACACAACTCTCATGTCTGTACGAAAAATATTAAGCTACATCCAGCAGCAAATTAGCTTAGCTTAGCATAAAGACTGGAAACAGGGGGAAACAGCTAGCCTGGCTCTGTCCAAAGGTAACAAAATCACCCTTACTAACATGTTGCAACCTGTTTGTTTAATCTGTACAAAAAGCGAAGTGTGAAGAATTTGTGGTTTTCACCTTTGGACAGAGTCAGGCTAGCTGTTTCCCCCTGTTTCCAGTCTTTATGCTAAGCTAAGCTAACCGTCTCCTGGCTGTAGCTTCATATTTAATGAACAGACATAAGAGTGGTATAGATCCTCTCATTAAACTCGCAAAAAAGAAAATAAGTATTATTAAGTATAAGTATATTTCCCAAAATGTTGAACTATTCCTTTAAATTACATCCTGACATCAGAGCTGGATATTTACACACATATTTTCCAGTATCAGGGTGCCAGGGCCAGATGTATCTCCACATACAGCACCACTCTCTGCTACAAATGTTATTGCTCATTGATGATCAATCCATATGGCAACATAATCCTTCCTTTCTTTATGTGAGGTTTGTCACTGGTGGTCATGTCTGGAAGTTTTTACTGGAGCATTTTTGCATTAAACTGGGGTGTGTCTGGCCAAAGGAAAACTCACAAAGTCCAATTATAACCCACATTTCTCTGGAAAAGTCAAAACATTTTTCTTTTCCCAGTCACCAAGTCTCCTAGTTTCATAACAACAACCGAAGCTGTGTAACAATTAAACATATGAAAGTATGTAGAGACTCCATTAGAAGGAAAGTGCGTGAGTGTGTGTGCGTGTGTGTGTAAGTGAGAGGGGGTGTTAGGGAAATGAAGCCACACTAAAAACATCTGGAAATCCAAACACTGTCGGAGTCAAACAACGTGATGAGAGCAGCAATGGAACATTTTGTTCTTGAATAGAAAACTTGCGATGTCATTCCTGAAGATCAGCTGATTATTATGACTTATACATGTTAGTTTTGGGAGGAACAAAAAATGTTGCTTTGGATTTTTATATTCACAAAAATCCAAAGCGATGAATTAGATTTGAATTGGAAGTTTTTGTGAGCGAAAAACAATCAGATGAGACATTAAAGTTACTGGAGGGGAGTCACTGAGGTGAATGAGTCCATTCAGCATCTAGTTTAGTTTAGTTTAGTGCAGAGGTTCTCAAACTGTGAGGCTAAAACCTGCTATTGTGCATGCTGCAACATGAACTGTGGATGCAATTTGAATTTGCTCCTTACTCTAGTCATTGTTTTATTTGGTTTCTGTAGCCATGAGACCCACCAGGTTGTGGCCAGCTCTCCCGAGGGATCATCCTCTAAACAAACTAGTCCCACCTGCCTCCACCTGTAAAGAGCAGAGCACCCAGTGGAGTGCCTGTTCCCAGAGCTGTGGGGCTGGGGTCTCGACACGGGTTTCTAACCAGAACCCAGCCTGCAAGCTGCAAATTGAAACTCGACTTTGTAAAGTGCGGCCTTGCCGTCTAATTCAGCCAACCCCAAGGAAACCCATGGTGAGCTCTAATCACATTGTGATTCCTTCTGTTTATTTCTACTACCTCTATGTTGTCAGGTTCTCTCTCTTCATATAATCCCACCATGTTCCATTGATGGCTTTAAATGGTCAGTTCACCCAAATAACAAAAGATGGTTCTGGTTTTATGTGCTGAGTTTGCAGATAATTATCTCTGAAACCTCAATACAGCAGGGTGAACAAAATGGATTTTTACAAAGAAGGTATCCTGGGGATTTTTTGACCACTAGTAGCGCTATGGAGCAACCTGCAGCTCAGATGTAGTTACATAACTAAAACTGTACTCTCAGTAAAACATTGATTTAGACATTAAGGCAAAAGTGGGCTAAATCTGGGTGAAAAATGAATGTTTTTAAGATAACTTGCTAACACATATAACTGTAATTTTAACAACTGCCCCTGAAATGTTACAACATTTATGTATGTAACCCTAACCTGTCTAAAAAACTTATCTTACTTTTCAAACAAACCCAGCCTAGCTTTGACCTAGACATCTGGGCATCTTTTGACCTGCAAATCCCCAAATCATTGCATTGCTTACTGGGATTTCCTCTTCTGACTTGCCTCTGTATGTGTATGTGTATGTTTGTGCATGCTGTTTTCCCAGTCGGGACATCAGAGGCGGTGCAAGGCCAGCTACACATCACCACGGCCCATTCGGCTTGTTCACCAGGGCTGCTACAGCACTCGTGCCTACCAGCTCCGCTACTGCGGACAGTGCACAGACTCCCGCTGCTGCACGCCTTATCAAACCACCACTGCTGAGGTGACCTTCCGCTGCCCCACCGGCAGACTGCTACAGCGAGCTGTGATGATGATCCACTCATGTGTTTGTCATAACAACTGCCCCTACTCACCTTACAGTAACCCTGCTCTGTGGGGATACAGGCCCTGATCGGCCTATGAGCACTAATTCATTCAGAAAAGGAAGACTTCACTGACTGATTCGGGGGCCGGACAGTGAGAGAAACCTTATGTATCACCAGGTGGATCCACATCCTCTAATCAATGGACCTTGATAGAGAAAATGATAATTGTAGATAAAAAACTGTGATTCAGTTGGGATGAACGTTGATCTTCACACATGTACAATCTCAATCTGCACTTATTCACAGCTCCTTTATACTCCTACACCTTGGGAAGCCATTATCCTGGTAGTTTTGACCTCATCAAAGAATCACAATCATTTGGCAAATCTAGAGAAAGCAAGCAAGCAAACTTAATTTGCAGTATAAAGCACTTTTTAACACAGAAGTTACAAAGTGCTTTACATGAAGAAGAAAAGGGAAAGAGGGAGATAGAAGAGACAGAGAAGACACTATATAAACAAGGGGAAATAAGTGTATAGCCCACAAAGTAAAAGTTATAGAATTAAGAAAGATGTGCACTGATTTGCCTTTTCTGAGACTTTTTCTCTTAGATCAAAGTGACAGGGAGCCGACAGAGAGAAACTGAAACTGTTGTCGTGTGATTAATATTTTGTTTTTGTTAAAACGCATCGCTGCAGAGTTCTGGAAAAAGCAGGACTGAACTGATCATATGGAGCTCAACATTTAAAAGATGTGCTTACACTGGGTAAAACATTTTGGGCAAGTGAGCCAATTAAATTTGAGTAATTCTGCATAATCGTATCTGGGCCAAGAGGAAGAATTTATTGTAATTCAAACACAGTTTTTTCTAACCTAAACTATGAACTGAGGACAGTTGGCCATGATGTTAATTTGGTCATAACGATAGTTTTAAAGACATATTTACACTGCTAACCGCCAATATATGTCTTCAAGTACAAATTTCAATGACTTAAAAATATGTGTTTGTTTGATAGAAGTGTATCCCACAGAATGACCCCAACCTTTGTGTTGACAGATGTTGTTTTCCGACGTGAGCAATGCAACTTTTAACTTGTACAGTTTTGTTTGTGTGTTTGTAGTCAGATGACATTGCACTTATTTCTTAATTTTCTGTTTTGTTGTAAATGATCCTGGACAGATGTCTCTTGTGTATGTATAGTGAAAAATGTTTCAATATTTTACATTTATGTCCTGCATTTTTACTCTGAATGACTTTTGTGTTTTTTTATTTTTTCATATTATAGTATTCACAGATTTATTTAGAATATTCACAGACTGTAGCTTTTTTTTCATATCTTTTTTTCATCATTCATCAATAATTATTGTACAGTACACTTCTTCCTTTTTCTGATGAGCTGTTAAAAGCTATTTTGAAGCACACAGAAATACACAGCACCACAGAAGTCATTTTTGGTATTTCATATGAAAAATGAAGCCAAATTAATGACTAGCATTACAATTCTGCACTTCAGCATGCACTGTGAAGGTTTTTTCAGTCAGACCACATTACCTTGTTATACATCCTGACATCTAGTGGACAAAAGAATCAACTGGTGAGACTGAGCACAGTGCAATAGGTGAAGCTCACCTCTCTCCACTTCAAAAAGTATTCTTATGTTCTGATAATCCTCAACCAGCGTTATCAGAACATAAGAATACTTTTTGAAGTGGAGAGAGGCAAGCTTCAGCTCAAGGACAAATCAAACCATTTAAAGTGCAAACTGAAGACATGCAGACATGATACACATATCTTTAGATTCAGTATAAGACATTAATAAGAGCAATATTCGGGTGGCCTGTCTGTGACACATCCTTTTGGCTGGTGTGTATCCATCCCAAACCCTGCTATTATTGAGGGCTTATTACTGATCTATAAAGCTTAACTAACCACAAATAAAGCCATTAATGACAACATTTATTAAGTAAGTATTAAGTATTGTGTAAAGGACACACATACTAAGTTGGCACAGGAGACTGTATAAAAAGATATTAAAAGAGGATTTTTATCGCAATAGGATATTACAAGAGGATTATATCAAACAGACCCTGTAATATTACTAATACCATTCAGTATCAGAAGAAAAACATCAGCTCACTGAGTAGCTGCAACATAAAAGCCAGCTGTTACTACAGGATGTGGTAAATCATTTCTAAAACCCTATCAGATGACACCTTTTTAGAAATCAGAAACCTCGCTACTTTCTGTAGTTTTACCACCAGCAGAATGTATTCATAAAATGTAAACATTTTATTTTATTTCTGTAAAAACCTCTTCTTTAACTTAAATCTATTCACGAAAAAATGATAAGTTGGGTATTAGGGCTACTGATATGTGTGTGTAAAATTTAAACTGTCGTGTTAGAAATGGTGCTCGAAGCATATAGGCTGCTGCACTAGAGGTAAACCTTTTTGTAGTCTAAGCTGTTACTTGGGCTCAGCATGGATTCACTTCAGATGACTTTGTGTGACAAACAAGCCCACCGATGTAATTTCTTTGATACTGGGAGGTGCAGAAACTCAAATGTAGCACTTGGAGGTGTGAAACAGGAAGTCTTCTCTGAACCTCTCATGCTGCAATTCCGTTTTTAACTGACGAGAATACCAGCACACTGTACGAGAGAAGGAACTGTGCTAACTGCTGTCCAGAAGAAAATGAATAACACCTCTTGTCCTCGTGTCAGCTTTGACTTTGAACACAGATTCCTGCCTCCTGTTTACATCTTAGTGTTCATCGTTGGTCTGGTAGCTAATGGATGGGGACTGAAGTCTTTGCTGCACAACTGGAAGAAACTGGGTAACGTCAATGTTTTTGTTCTCAACCTTGGACTTGCAGATATTTTGTATCTGCTCACAGTCCCATTTTTGGCGGTGTACTACTTTATGAAGAGTAAATGGATCTTTGGAGATGCATTCTGCAAGATAACAAGATTCTGCTTCAACCTGAATTTATATGGCAGCATTGGGTTCCTTACTTGTATAAGTGTGTACAGGTACCTGGCTAT
Organism: Macquaria ambigua; assembly: GCA_008360985.2. Lineage (NCBI taxonomy): Eukaryota > Metazoa > Chordata > Actinopteri > Centrarchiformes > Percichthyidae > Macquaria > Macquaria ambigua. Next base: position 172,474 of record VMKM01000994.1, read on the forward strand.
TGTTCATCCAATGAGAGTGATGGGAAGAATAACTGTCACCCACTCTGTGACTATCTCAGTCATGGTTTGGCTGTTGGTGAGCGTTCAAAGTCTTCCAGACATGTTTTATGAAAAAACATCTAGAAACAGGTCTGGAGGATGTTACGATACCACTACTGACTCCTTTGTTGAGGATTACCTGAAATACAGCCTTGGATGGACACTCGCTGGCTTTTGTATCCCATTCCTCATCACACTGGGCTGCTATGGACATGTGATTGTCGTTCTCTGCCGCAAAAGTACCACAGACAAGGTACTGAAACAGAGATGCTTGAAGTTGTTGCTCATCTTGATTCTTCTCTTCTCTGTTTGTTACATCCCCCATCTTGTGTTCAAGAACCTCAACCTCTGGTCAAGAGTTTTATCAAAACAAAAGCTGTGCCGTGAATGGTTTAAAGGAGTCTACATTGCTCATCAGATAAGTCGTGGCCTTGTGTGTCTGAACAGTGCTCTCAACCCTCTGGTTTACCTCCATGGAAATGAAGATATTCCTGCTCAGCTCAGACGACTACTCCAGCAAGGTCGTCAAGCTGTCAGACAGCTGTCCATCACCCCCAGTCAAAATACACTGGTGTAAATTGTCTGATATGAGAATGAAATTGAACAATTGTATTGCATCATCTGCCTCTATAACACGTTTATTGTACTGTGTCGAGGTTTTAATCTATGTGGTGGTCACATTGCTGTTAACATGCTCAAAAAGATTAAAAAGAATAATTTCACTTAAACTATTCTGAAAATGTCACTGTTCTGAAAATGTCACTGTTCATTCTCTGAGGGAATAGGACCATGTATTGTGGTGGGGAGGCTCAGTACTATGCATGACCTGTATTCTGTTAAAACAGGAAGCTGGTAGTGCAAATGTGTAAATAAACAGGATGTAAATTGTATGAGCTTCACTGACTGCAACACATTCATGTGTAAGTAGTGGTACTGGTTCTGTATGTATAACTATCAAGCACAATGTGCCTTCATAAGAAAACAAGACATATTAAAGATGTAAACAAAGTTATGTCAGCATTGTGCAAAATCCCTCCAACTCCAACTGATTTTCCAACTGTGATTTTACTGTATAGAAATAGTAATAATTTTGATTAAGTATAGGTTGAGGAAATCCAACAACCAACTGGCTGATAAAGCCCTTTTAAAACCCATTGGGTGGCTAGACTACATGTGCTTTGAGCTAAATGCTAATGTGAGCATGCTAGCATGCTGATGTTAAGCACGAATAATGTTTATACCAAGTTCACCGTCTCAGTTTGGCATGTTAGCATGCTAATGCTAATTAGCAATAAACACAAGGTACAGCTGAGGCTGATGGGAATGTTCATTAATTTTGCAGATATTTGGTCATAAACCAAATAATTGGACAAATTAGAATTTTGACTTGATGAAAAGTCAGGGGATCACCAACGTTATTACAATTGCTTGAACATGTTTACCAGATTTCATGGCAATTCATCCAACAGTTGTTCAGATATTTCACTCAAAACCACAAATGTCAACCTCATGGTGGCGCTAGAAGAAAAGTCAGTTCACCAAAGTCATTAAGATTCATCCTCTGGCCACAATGGATGGAAATTTCATACTAATCCACCCAAAAGTTGTTTAGGTATTTCAGTAATGTTCAAATATTTCACAGAATAAGTGAAAACTTTGACTTGCTGGTGGCGCAAGAGGAAAAAGTCAGGGCATCACCAGTCAGCAGGATTCATTGTCAGGGCACCATGATTGTCTGTACAACATTTCATGGCAATCCAACATTGCCATCCCTAGAGAACACCAGTGAAAGATCAACATCTAGTGAACATACACAAGAGTAATAGTAAAAACAGTAAACTTAGCTAACTTAGAAGCTAACTTAGAATGTTGTATTACTTTAGCAACAAATTAGCCTCAGACAGGTAGTATAATTGCTAGCTTGGTTAGATGCTTGTCAGTATTTGCTCAGTCACAGAGCTGACAAAATGGTGGATGTAACAAAGTCAAACTCCAACAGCTACAGAACCGTGTGCAGTGGCAGTTGCTGCTAGCAACAGAACATTCAACTGAAACCAACTGCAGATGGCAGTTAAAAATTGTACTTTGTCGAAGTATTATCAGCAAAATGTAAAAGTAACCATTATGCAAAATGGCCCCCAGGCTGTTGCATTATTTGATTATTATTCCAGATGCATTCATGTGTAAAGCAGAATTTTACTGCTGTAGCTGGTCAAAGAAGTGCTAATTTAAGCTACTTTATATACTGTTGGGCGTTTTATAGCAAATCATATTTTAAAGGCCGATCATAGTTGCCTATTTACACATCCAGCAGATACAACATTATCATTGATTTGGAGCCGTGTTTCTGGCCACCTGGTGAATGTAAGTCTATTCATTCTCCCTTCAGCTTTTTTTTGGCCAATCCTAATGGAAATATCTGGCTCTTTAGCTGCTAAATACTCGGCTATGTTCACCAGCTAGTTGCTAACTTTGTGCTGCTGGTGAGTCTGGTGGTAATTCTCTGTGGGTTCATCACTAAGAGAGACCCCTTTCACATTACACATAATCATTTGATCTATTTTTATTACATATATTGCAACTTTACGTCATAAAAGTTAAGATTTGAGGGTTTGGCCTGGGTCTCTGAAAAAATTACACTCCAAAGTGCAAATCATTGACCAGACTGGACTAATCAAGCTGCTGCTGGTGCAGCAGAACCACTGTTTAATTTTTTATAACATTTATATTAGACACCATTGAAGGGTTGTGGTCTCATCAAACATTGAGAAAAAATCTATTCAAACAAGTGTGTTGAAATCCACAAGAAGTTCTGTGTCATTGTAAAGATGACACAACAGAAATCAGCAGAAACCTGATACTTACACTTTACAAGTTTATTAAGACCTTAAACTTATTATAGACTTGCCTCAGTCAGTGCAGGCAATACTGTGGTGGAGGAGGTGGAATGAAGTATTTTACACCTTATATCTTAGATATCATTACATGCATCCTGTGATAAACCATGTGTACATTTTCTGTTAAGCTCAGCGATGATAAGATCCTAAAAATAATGAAAGGTTGACAGGAAGCAATTTTTAAAGGCATATTGCCTCAGTTACTTCAGCCATTCTAGGCACCAAAGCATACTTGCTATAGAGTATTTGCTGCTTGTCAGGAGACAGCATGAATAACACCTCTTGTCCTCGTATCAGCTTTGACTTTGAACACAGATTTCTGCCTCCTGTTTACATCTTAGTGTTCATCGTTGGTCTGGTAGCTAATGGATGGGGACTGAAGTCTTTGCTGCACAACTGGAAGAAGCTTAAGATCATCAATGTTTTTGTTCTCAACCTTGGACTTGCAGATATTTTGTATCTGCTCACAGTCCCATTTTTGGTGGCGTACTACTTGATGAAGAGTAAATGGATCTTTGGAGAAGCATTCTGCAAGATAACAAGATTCTGCTTCAACCTGAATTTATATGGCAGCATTGGGTTCCTTACTTGTATAAGTGTGTACAGGTACCTGGCTATTGTTCATCCAATGAGAGTGATGGGAAGAATAACTGTCACCCACTCTGTGACTATCTCAGTCATGGTTTGGCTGTTGGTGAGCGTTCAAAGTCTTCCAGACATGTTCTACACAAAAACATTTAGAAACAAATCTGGAAAATGTTATGATACCACACATAAGATCCATGTTGAGGATTACCTGAAATACAGCCTTGGATGGACACTCACTGGGTTTTGTATCCCATTCCTCATCACACTGGGCTGCTATGGACACATGGCTGTAGTTTTATGGACAATGAAGAGGACTGACAAGGTTTTGCAACAGAGAAGCTTGAAGTTGTTGCTCATCTTGATTCTTCTCTTCTCTGTTTGTTACATCCCCCATCATGTATTCAAAGAACCTCAACCTCTGGTCAAGAGTTTTATCAAAACAAAAGCTGTGCCGTGAATGGTTTAAAGGAGTCTTCATTGCTCATCAGATAAGTCGTGGCCTTGTGTGTCTGAACAGTGCTCTCAACCCTCTGGTTTACCTCCATGGAAATGAAGATATTCCTGCTCAGCTCAGACGACTACTCCAGCAAGCTGGTCAGATGTTCAGCCCTTTGTCTCTGCCAGACTCCTGCCGTGTGTCTGTGGCACAAACTGCAGATGAGGTTCAACAAGAGTTAAGATTTTAACATTAAGTGTTTCATAACAAATAGCTTAAACAGCAGATCTTGCAACTTTAACATGCAGCTGTCCATCACAACTAGTGATGTAAATTGATTACAATGTGAATGAAATTGTCAGTCATTCTCTTAAGTATTGCTTTCTCTGCATGAATAATACTTTTGCTGTACAGTGTTACATTTTTAATCTTTGTGCTTGTCGTGATGCTGTTGCCACATGCTGAGACATGCTTCAAATAAACAGGAATTTCAGATAAACCCCAGCTCTGGATGTGTCACTTACTTACTTACAGAACAGCTTTGTGGGGAGATAACGATCAAATGATTGAATGTTGTGGGGGTTGTGGAAGCCAAGTACCCTGCATGGTCTCTATTCGTTCAAAACAGGAACTTGTTGGAGAAATAAGTGTCTTACACTTGTTAGTGTCCTACTGTAAACAGGATTAACATTGTATTAGCTTCACTCACTTTGACGAGCCTGCATCAACTACAAATCGCTAAGGAGATGCAATCTCCGATACAATTCTGCAAACATCCTTGAAAAACACACGATTCAAATCCCTCTCAAAAATAGCAGACTCTTAATGAAGCATAGCGTCAGCTCAGTCAGAGCAGTGACGTTGGGCTCGTATCGGCTGATTGGCATCAGTTGTTTCATATTTAGTATGCTTCACAATCATTGGCTCATTCACAGCTGTGTAACATCCAGTCATATTCATGCAGTTATACAGCAGGGCCATTATAATCTAACACTTATCACTATCACTCTGCTAATACTCTCATGCCAACGCTGTTTGCTGCCACAGCTCCCTCCACCTCTACAACCTCAGCACAAAGCCCATTGGTTGGGTAAATCTTAAAAAATGGGTCACAAATATATAGTTTTATGTATAAAATAATTTCCTAAAACAGCTGTAGTTGTTAGAAAGGCGTGGACTGTAATGGGACTATGGATAATGGGAAGTTCAGAATGTATTGTTCTGTAGTAGCTCTTACATTAGTTGTATAATAACTGTGTTACCTGATGGCCATTGTTCTATGGATATTTAGTGCAGTGAGTCCAATGCGCCACCTATTGGCTGGCTGAATTAATGCCCCTAGTAGGCAACAGAGAAAACTGAGGCTCAGCAGTTGGCCTGTGGCAGGTTTTAGGGAGCAAACCCATGTGGTGTTGTGAGTCTTGACATACTGTAAGTAGTTTCTTGTTTGTTCTTCTTTGGTTTCTATGTAGAAACCGTCCATTTCTTCCCAAACCCATGCTCCCTTAGAGACAGGAGTAGGATGCTGTGCTTATGCTAATTGTCATACTATTTGACGGATGCTAGTTTCCCCCTCGTCTTTGTTCATGTGCATTGTAACTTAACATAGTACAGTGTCATTTGAGTTATGCTATTGTCCACCGTTTTAGGGTGGTTAAAACGTGTCAGATGACAAGATGTGTTTAGCTCATGTTCAGTTTGACATTTGTACTTTATTGACTACGTTTCAGCCACCAGGTGTCACTGCTTACTCCTCAGGTTAATTCACCCTACAGTATTGTGGTTATCAGTGTGTATATTGTATTGAAAGAAAGGTTTTTACGTAGTTGCTGTCGAGTTCTGTGTTCATAATATATATGTGTGTGTGTGTGTGTGTGTGTGTGTGTAGCCGAGGGTTTTTTTTTTTTAATATATATATCACAAGATATTTTGCTGTTGAAGTTGTTCATATTATTTAAGTAAATTGCAAGTCACATTTACTCAGTAAGCTGATTTTTATATTGTATTTCCTCTTTGTTTTGTTTCTGTAGAACCACACACACACACACACACACACACACACACACACATACACCCACCTATCCTCATCACGAGCTGTACAAACCAAGTCATTAATAAAGAAGACAGAACAGTTACCAGAGTGTTCAGTTTTGTGTCCTGACCGACACTCTCACAATGTAAAAACACTAACAAAACATCTTAGAAAAGAAAATGTTAAAATCCACAAGAAGTTCTGTGTGATTGTGATAGACATGATCAGCAGAAACTTGATAGACTTGTACTTTACAAGTTTATTAAGACCTGAAACCTAACATAGACTTGCCCCAATCAGTATAAAAACAGTTCTGACATGTATGTGTCCACTGGCTTTGACCCACTTTGTTTCCATCTGTTAACATGAAGCAGTCGATGGAATGAAGTGGCATTTCACACCTTAAGAGAAACATATGATTACATGCTTCCTGTGAAGTAATTTTATCATTTGATCGACCCACACCTAAATTTTCTGTTCAGTCCAGCAACGATAAGATTCTAAGAATAATGAAAGGTTGGCATGAAGCAATCTTTAAAGACATGTTGTCTCCGTTACTTCAGCCATTCTAGGCACCAACGCATACTTTGCTGCTTGTCAGGAGACAGCATGAATAACACCTCTTGTCCTCGTATCAGCTTTGACTTTGAACACAGATTCCTGCCTCCTGTTTACATCTTAGTGTTCATCGTTGGTCTGGTAGCTAATGGATGGGGGTTGAATACTTTGCTGCACAACTGGAAGAAGCTTAAGATCATCAATGTTTTTGTTCTCAACCTTGGACTTGCAGATATTTTGTATCTGCTCACAGTCCCATTTTTGGTGGCGTACTACTTGATGAAGAGTAAATGGATCTTTGGAGATGCATTCTGCAAGATAACAAGATTCTGCTTCAACCTGAATTTATATGGCAGCATTGGGTTCCTTACTTGTATAAGTGTGTACAGGTACCTGGCTATTGTTCATCCAATGAGAGTGATGGGAAGAATAACTGTCACCCACTCTGTGACTATCTCAGTCATGGTTTGGCTGTTGGTGAGCGTTCAAAGTCTTCCAGACATGTTTTATGAAAAAACATCTAGAAACAGGTCTGAAGGATGTTACGATACCACTGCTGACTCCTTTGTTGAGGACTACCTGAAATACAGCCTTGGATGGACACTCACTGGGTTTTGTATCCCATTCCTCATCACACTGGGCTGCTATGGACACATGGCTGTAGTTTTATGGACAATGAAGAGGACTGACAAGATACAGAAACAGAGAAGCTTGAAGTTGTTGCTCATCTTGATTCTTCTCTTCTCTGTTTGTTACATCCCCCATCTTGTGTTCAAGAACCTCAACCTCTGGTCAAGAGTTTTATCAAAACAAAAGCTGTGCCGTGAATGGTTCAACAGAGTCTACATTGCTCATCAGATAAATCGTGGCCTTGTGTGTCTGAACAGTGCTCTCAACCCTCTGGTTTACCTCCATGGAAATGAAGATATTCCTGCTCAGCTCAGACGACTACTCCAGCAAGCTGGTCAGATGTTCAGCCGTTTGTCTCTGCCAGACTCCTGCCGTGTGTCTGTGGCACAAACTGCAGATGAGGTTTAACAAGAGTTCAAGACCACTTGTCCTCGTGTCAGCTTTGACTTTGAACACAGATTCCTGCCTCCTGTTTACATCTTAGTGTTCATCGTTGGTCTGGTAGCTAATGGATGGGGACTGAAGTCTTTGCTGCACAACTGGAAGAAACTGGGTAATGTCAGTGTTTTTGTTCTCAACCTTGGACTTGCAGATATTTTGTATCTGCTCACAGTCCCATTTTTGGTGGCGTACTACTTGATGAAGAGTAAATGGATCTTTGGAGATGCATTCTGCAAGATAACAAGATTCTGCTTCAACCTGAATTTATATGGCAGCATTGGGTTCCTTACTTGTATAAGTGTGTACAGGTACCTGGCTATTGTCCATCCAATGAGAGTGATGGGAAGAATAACTGTCACCCACTCTGTGACTATCTCAGTCATGGTTTGGCTGTTGGTGAGCGTTCAAAGTCTTCCAGACATGTTTTATGAAAAAACATCTAGAAACAGGTCTGAAGGATGTTACGATACCACTACTGACTCCTTTGTTGAGGATTACCTGAAATACAGCCTTGGATGGACATTCACTGGGTTTTGTATCCCATTCCTCATCACACTGGGCTGCTATGGACACATGGCTGTAGTTTTATGGACAATGAAGAGGACTGACAAGATACAGAAACAGAGAAGCTTGAAGTTGTTGCTCATCTTGATTCTTCTCTTCTCTATTTGTTACATCCCCCATCTTGTGTTCAAGAACCTCAACCTCTGGTCAAGAGTTTTGTCAAAACAAAAGCTGTGCCGTGAATGGTTCAACAGAGTCTTCATTGCTCATCAGATAAGTCGTGGCCTTGTGTGTCTGAACAGTGCTCTCAACCCTCTGGTTTACCTCCATGGAAATGAAGATATTCCTGCTCAGCTCAGACGACTACTCCAGCAAGCTGGTCAGATGTTCAGCCGTTTGTCTCTGCCAGACTCCTGCCGTGTGTCTGTGGCACAAACTGCAGATGAGGTTCAACAAGAGTTAAGATTTTAACATTAAGTGTTTCATAACAAATAGCTCAAACAGCAGATCTTGCTTGCAGCTGTCCATCACAACTAGTGATGTAAATTGACTACAATGTGAATGAAATTGTCAGTCATTCTCTTAAGTACTGCTTTCTCTGCATGAATAATACTTTGGCTGTACAGTGTTACATTTTTAATCTTTGTGCTTGTCGTGATGCTGTTGCCACATGCTGAGAAATGCTCCAAATAAAAAGTATGAAATATGGCAAAACATCAGGAGTGGATGATAAACCCTCAGAGTTTTATTTAACTTTCTGGTTGGGGCCTCTGTTGCTAGGCACATTAATTGCTGCCTTTGTAAAGGTGCATTTACAAGAAATTCAAATACAGCTATTATTTCCCTGTTATATTAAAAAAGGGTGCCTCTGTTTTAGTCACTATATTTTAAATTCTGATGTAAAGATATTTGCGAAGATATTCGCTCACAGACTGCAAAATGTTTATATATAGAATTGTACACCAAGACCACAGAGGATTTATTTAAAGTGTTAACACATAGACATATTTCAAGTTCCCAGATAAAATGATTTATACAGTTAGACATATTCTCCCCTCATCAACATTGTCAGAGGCATCTGACCTTCATATTTTACTTCTCCTTTTTGTTTAGTATGAGTGACGTTAACACATGGCTCACTGCAGCTGTATGAGTCATTGTATCACATAGGATTATTTGTTTCTGGTACTTCCTTCTTTTATTTATTGATACAGTTGTTTTTCATATCTGCAATATATCGAAGACTATTCACAATGACCTTTAATCTGTATTGCACCAAGAATTATAATGAACAGTTTACAGTATTATTCAGGACCTTTGCCAAAATATACACCAAGTGCAAATCATAGACCAGGCTGGACTAGTCAAGCCATCTGACACACTGTGTTTTATTCATTTAAATCCTGCAGAGCCTTGCACCAGTAGCTGCAACACGTTGCCATTAGCCATGCTTAATTACTACAATGTTGGCTGAGCTCAAGAGTTTATTTTGCCCAACTGGTAATCGACCGTGGAAGAGGACATTTTGCAGTTGTGCATTTATTTAGCCTTTGTATTTGTGACTCTGCAGTTCCCCAGAACTCTACGGAGCAGTTTAGTGTCTTTCAAGTCATTGTTTTGGATTTGTGGCTCGCAACTTTACTGTTGTGGTTCACTATCACTGTTCTCAACAACTCTGTTTCCAGCCGTAGTAGGCAGCTGTTACTGGCGAAAAAGCTTTGATAATCCACTGTACGCTACCTGTTCAGCACCAAAAGGTACAAGCAAAGTTAGCAAGTAGCTGGTGAACAGTGGAGCATTTTAACACCTGAAGAGACAGATATTTCCCTCTTGAGTTGGTGGAGACCAAGCCAGAGCTAGAGGGAGGGTGAACATGGGACTTATTTTGTTGGGTGCATGGCCAGAAACACAACTCCAAGGCCATATGCTTTTGGTGATCCCCTGACTTTCCCTCTAGCGCCACCAGCAGGTTGTCATTTTTGGTTCAGAGAGAAATGTCTTGACAACTGTGGATCTTTATGACATTTGGTACAGACATTCATGTTCCCCTCAGGGTGAACTGTAATAACTTTGGTGATCGTCTGACTTTTAATCTAGCGCCATCATCAGATTAAAAAATCCAGTTTGTTCAGTACTTTGGTTTGTGACCAAATACCTGTAAAACTAAAGACATTCAAATTAGCCTTAAATGTTAGCATGATAACACAGCAAACTAAAATAGTGAACATGGTAAACATTTCACCTGCTTAACATCAGAATGTTAACATTGTCACTTTGCACACATTAGCATACTGACAATATAGCATTTAGCTCAAAGTACTGCTGTGCCTGAGAAAAGTTGTGGGAAGGTGTTTGTTTAATCTGTCCATTGATCGATTCAGTTTCCCTCTGCCAAATTCCCCTAATCGTCTTCTCATTTCTCTCACTTGCATCATCAGTTCATTTTTCACAATTTTGCTCACCCAAAACTACATTTCTACTTGCACCACCCTCACACACACACACACACACACACACACACAAAGAAAAACTATGTTGCACTGCCACACATCTCTTTCATTTTTGTGCTGGTAACATGATAAACCTTTTGATATAGGTTAGCTATAACCTTGACTTTGACGCCACCCTCTGGCCAATTCCTACATTAACTTCACCACGACTGCTAAGCATCAAAAACAAACTTTTATCTATCTAACAATGTGGGGTTTTTTATATAATAAGCATTAGAGCCTCACAGAGCTGCTAGTGTGGCTGTAGACTCTTGTTTTGCATTTTACTTATTTAGACCTGAGACTTAGTTTAGGCTGGCCCCAAACAACTTAAAAACAGCTCTGCACAATATTGTTAAAAAGTCTGTCCAAGTCTTCAGCTTCCCAACTCAAAGTTGATCAGCTTTAATCCATGCTATTAGTTACATTTTTGTGGAGCAGTGGACCATAAATGACTGTTTACAATGATAAAGTAACACAATGTTAAAATAGAATTATGCATGCATCTAAGTATAATTCTGCTTTGTGTATGTAGAACATTGTGATTTTACATGTATAAAAACATTTAGATCAATTAGAGAATAATTTCACTAAATCTATAAATCTGAATATGTTCTGATGATTGTTCAGAAAGGCTCAGTGAGTGTTTTCTCTCTGATGTAGGAAATCTACCACCAGAGGGAGACTCTTACCTTCCCATTTGTGTGAATGATGAAGCGCTCCTGTATCACCCAAACTGTTTACACACTTACACTGATCAGCCATAACATTATGACCACCTGCCTAATATTGTGTAGGTCCCCCTTTTGCCGCCAAAACAGCCCTGACCCGTCGAGGTATGGACTCCACTAGACCTCTGAAGGTGTGCTGTGGTATCTGGCACCAAGACGTTAGCAGCAGATCCTTTAAGTCCTGTAAGTTGCGAGGTGGGGCCTCCATGGATCGGACTTGTTTGTCCAGGACATCCCACAGATGCTCGATTGGATTGATATCTGGGGAATTTGGAGGCCAAGACAACACCTTGAACCCGTTGTCGTGGTCCTCAAACCATTCCTGAACCATTTTTGCAGAACATTGCCCAAAGCATCACACTGCCTCCGCCAGCTCGCCTTCTTCCCATAGTGCATCCTGGTGCCATGTCTTCCCCAGGTAAGCGACACACACGCACCTGGCCATCCACATGATGTAAAAGAAAACGTGATTCATCAGACCAGGCCACCTTCTTCCATTGCTCCGTGGTCCAGTTCTGATGCTCACGTGCCCATTGTAGGCGCTTTCGGTGGTAAACAGGGGTCAGCATGGGCATCCTGACCAGTCTGCGGCTACGCAGCCCCATACACAACAAACTGTGATGCACTGTGTGTTCTGACACCTTTCTATCAGAACCAGCATTAACTTTTTCAGCAATTTGAGCTACAGTAGCTCTTCTGTTGGATCGGACCACACGGGCCAGCCTTCGCTCCCCACGCGCATCAATGAGCCTTGGCCGCCCATGACCCTGTCGCTGGTTCACCAGTTTTCCTTCCTTGGACCACTTTTGGTAGGTACTGACCACTGCAGACCGGGAACACCCCACAAGAGCTGCAGTTTTGGAGATGCTCTGATCCAGTCGCCTAGCCATCTCAATTTGGCCCTTGTCAAAGTCGCTCACATCCTTTCGCTTGCCCATTTTTTCTGCTTCCAACACATCAACTTCGAGGACAAAATGTTCACTTGCTGCCTAATATATCCCACCCACTGACAGGTGCCATTATAGCGAGATAATCAGTGTTCTTCACTTCACCTGTCAGTGGTCACAATGTTATGGCTGGGGACTGAAACATCCAACCATAGACTGCTGCTTTATCTTGGCACTAACATATAGAACTGTTTGTTTACACCTTAGCAGATCACGTGGACGTTCACTGTCTGTTCACTCCCATACGAAGATTTTAAAACAATATGATCAACAGAAAGTCTGCTTTTAGAAAATCACCACAGTTTCTCTAATCAAGAGACCACATCCACTGTGATATGTCAAAGATTTTTGTACAGTGCTTTTCAAATGCATGCACGTGCGGAGATGTTGCACATACATTTATCTGTGATCTCAAATTTACCACTAAGACAACAGGGCTTCAAACAGGAAGTCTTGTTTGAACAAATAGGTCATGTTTTCTTTCACCACTCAAAAGCCAGATCACCCACAGAGGAAAAGGTTCGCACCAACTTCTTTTCTTGAGACAGCATGAATAACACCTCTTGTCCTCGTGTCAGCTTTGACTTTGAACACAGATTCCTGCCTCCTGTTTACATCTTAGTGTTCATCGTTGGTCTGGTAGCTAATGGATGGGGACTGAAGTCTTTGCTGCACAACTGGAAGAAACTGGGTAATGTCAGTGTTTTTGTTCTCAACCTTGGACTTGCAGATATTTTGTATCTGCTCACAGTCCCATTTTTGGTGGCGTACTACTTGATGAAGAGTAAATGGATCTTTGGAGATGCATTCTGCAAGATAACAAGATTCTGCTTCAACCTGAATTTATATGGCAGCATTGGGTTCCTTACTTGTATAAGTGTGTACAGGTACCTGGCTATTGTCCATCCAATGAGAGTGATGGGAAGAATAACTGTCACCCACTCTGTGACTATCTCAGTCATGGTTTGGCTGTTGGTGAGCGTTCAAAGTCTTCCAGACATGTTCTACACAAAAAGATCTGGGTACAAACCTGAATGTTACGATACCACTTCTGAGTTCTTTGTTGAGGACTACCTGAAATACAGCCTTGGATGGACACTCACTGGGTTTTGTATCCCATTCCTCATCACACTGGGCTGCTATGGACACATGGCTGTAGTTTTATGGACAATGAAGAGGACTGACAAGGTTTTGCAACAGAGAAGCTTGAAGTTGTTGCTCATCTTGATTCTTCTCTTCTCTGTTTGTTACATCCCCCATCATGTATTCAAGAACCTCAACCTCTGGTCAAGAGTTTTATTAAAACAGAAACTGTGCCGTGAATGGTTCAACAGAGTCTACATTGCTCATCAGATAAGTCGTGGCCTTGTGTGTCTGAACAGTGCTCTCAACCCTCTGGTTTACCTCCATGGAAATGAAGATATTCCTGCTCAGCTCAGACGACTACTCCAGCAAGCTGGTCAGATGTTCAGCCGTTTGTCTCTGCCAGACTCCTGCCGTGTGTCTGTGGCACAAACTGCAGATGAGGTTCAACAAGAGTTAAGATTTTAACATTAAGTGTTTCATATCAAATAGCTCAAACAGCAGATCTTTAACTTTAACATGCAGCTGTCCATCACAACTAGTGATGTAAATTGATTACAGTGTGAATGAAAGTCAGTCATTCTCTTTAAGTTCTTTGCTTGAATAATACTTTTGCTGTACAGTGTTACATTTGTGATATTTGTGTTTTGTCATGACGTTCATGCTGAGAAATATTTCAAATAAAACGTAAATTCAGATAATCCCCAGCTCTTGGTGTGTCATGGTTCTTTTTTAGAACAGGGTTGTGGGGAGATAATGATCAGTGTTACATTTTTAATCTTTGTGCTTGTCATGATGCTGTTGCCACATGCTACAAGCCAAGTACCCTGCATGGTCTCTATTCGTTCAAAACAGGAACTTGTTGGAGAAATAAGTGTCTTACACTTGTTAGTGTCCTACTGTAAACAGGATTAACATTGTATTAGCTTCACTCACTTTGACGAGCCTGCATCAACTACAAATCGCTAAGGAGATGCAATCTCCGATACAATTCTGCAAACATCCTTGAAAAACACACGATTCAAATCCCTCTCAAAAATAGCAGACTCTTAATGAAGCATAGCGTCAGCTCAGTCAGAGCAGTGACGTTGGGCTCGTATCGGCTGATTGGCATCAGTTGTTTCATATTTAGTATGCTTCACAATCATTGGCTCATTCACAGCTGTGTAACATCCAGTCATATTCATGCAGTTATACAGCGGGGCCATTATAATCTATCACTTATCACTATCACTCTGCTAATACTCTCATGCCAACGCTGTTTGCTGCCACAGCTCCCTCCACCTCCACAACCTCAGCACAAAGCCCATTGGTTGGGTAAATCTTAAAAAATGGGTCACAAATATATAGTTTTATGTATAAAATAATTTCCTAAAACAGCTGTAGTTGTTAGAAAGGCTTGGACTGTAATGGGACTATGGATAATGGGAAGTTCAGAATGTATTGTTCTGTAGTAGCTCTTACATTAGTTGTATAATAACTGTGTTACCTGATGGCCACTGTTCTATGGATATTTAGTGCAGTGAGTCCAATGCGCCACCTATTGGCTGGCTGAATTAATGCCCCTAGTAGGCAACAGAGAAAACTGAGGCTCAGCAGTTGGCCTGTGGCAGGTTTTAGGGAGCAAACCCATGTGGTGTTGTGACTCTTGACATACTGTAAGTAGTTTCTTGTTTGTTCTTCTTTGGTTTCTATGTAGAAACTGTCCATTTCTTCCCAAACCCACGCTCCCTTAGAGACAGGAGTAGGATGCTGTGCTTATGCTAATTGTCATGCTATTTGACGGATGCTAGTTTCCCCCTCGTCTTTGTTCATGTGCATTGTAACTTAACATAGTACAGTGTCATTTGAGTTATGCTATTGTCCACCGTTTTAGGGTGGTTAAAACGTGTCAGATGACAAAATGTGTTTAGCTCATGTTCAGTCTGACATTTGTACTTTATTGACTACGTTTCAGCCACCAGGTGTCACTGCTTACTCCTCAGGTTAATTCACCCTACAGTATTGTGGTTATCAGTGTGTCTATTGTATTGAAAGAAAGGTTTTTACGTAGTTGCTGTCGAGTTCTGTGTTCATAATATATATGTGTGTGTGTGTGTGTGTGTGTGTGTGTGTAGCCGAGGGTTTTTGTTTTTTATATATATATCACAAGATCCTTTGCTGTTGAAGTTGTTCATATTATTTAAGTAAATTGCAAGTCACCTTTACTCAGTAAGCTGATTTTCATATTGTATTTCCTCTTTGTTTTGTTTCTGTAGAACCACACACACACACACACACACACACACACACACACACACACAAAGAAAAACTATGTTGCACTGCCACACATCTCTTTCACTTTTGTGCTGGTAACATGATAAACCTTTTGATATAGGTTAGCTATAACCTTGACTTTGACGCCACCCTCTGGCCAATTCCTACATTAACTTCACCACGACTGCTAAGCATCAAAAACAAACTCTTATCTATCTAACAATGTGGGTTTTTTTTATATAATAAGCATTAGAGCCTCACAGAGCTGCTAGTGTGGCTGTAGACTCTTGTTTTGCATTTTGCTTATTTAGACCTGAGACTTACTTTAGGCTGGCCCCAAACAACTTAAAAACAGCTCTGCACAATATTGTTAAAAGGTCTGTCCAAGTCTTCAGCTTCCCAACTCAAAGTTGATCAGATTTAATCCATGCTATTAGTTACATTTTCGTGGAGCAGTGGACCATAAATGACTGTTTACAATGATAAAGTAACACAATGTTAAAATAGAATTATGCATGCATCTAAGTATAATTCTGCTTTGTGTATGTAGACCTTTGTGATTTTACATGTATAAAAACATTTAGATCAATTAGAGAATAATTTCACTAAATCTGTAAATCTGAATATGTTCTGATGATTGTTCAGAAAGGCTCAGTGAGTGTTTGCTCTCTGATGTAGGAAATCTACCACCAGAGGGAGACTCTCACCTTCCCATATGTGTGAATTATGAAGCGCTCCTGTATCACCCAAACTGTTTACACACTTATATGTCATCAATAACATCACACACCTGTACTTTGTGTGCTAAAGCTGTTGTCACATGAGGAGCTACATATGGGGACTGAAACATCCAACCAGAGACTGTTGTTTTATCTTGGCACTAACATATTGAACTGTTTGTTTACACCTTAGCAGATCATGTGGACGTTCACTGTCTGTTCACTCCCATACGAAGATTTTAAAACAATATGATCAACAGAAAGTCTGCTTTTAGAAAATCACCACAGTTTCTCTAATCAAGAGACCACATCCACCGTGATATGTCAAAGATTTTTGTACAGTGCTTTTCAAATGCATGCACGTGCAAAGATGTTGCACATACATTTATCTGTGATCTCAAATTTACCACTAAGACAACAGGGCTTCAAACAGGAAGTCTTGTTTGAACAAATAGGTCACGTTTTCTTTCACCACTCAAAAGCCAGATCACCCACAGAGGAAAAGGTTCGCACCAACTTCTTTTCAGGAGACAGCATGAATAACACCTCTTGTCCTCGTGTCAGCTTTGACTTTGAACACAGATTCCTGCCTCCTGTTTACATCTTAGTGTTCATCGTTGGTCTGGTAGCTAATGGATGGGGACTGAAGTCTTTGCTGCACAACTGGAAGAAACTGGGTAATGTCAGTGTTTTTGTTCTCAACCTTGGACTTGCAGATATTTTGTATCTGCTCACAGTCCCATTTTTGGTGGCGTACTACTTGATGAAGAGTAAATGGATCTTTGGAGATGCATTCTGCAAGATAACAAGATTCTGCTTCAACTTGAATTTATATGGCAGCATTGGGTTCCTTACTTGTATAAGTGTGTACAGGTACCTGGCTATTGTCCATCCAATGAGAGTGATGGGAAGAATAACTGTCACCCACTCTGTGACTATCTCAGTCATGGTTTGGCTGTTGGTGAGCGTTCAAAGTCTTCCAGACATGTTCTACACAAAAACATTTGGAAAGAAATCTGGAAAATGTTATGATACCACACATAAGATCCATGTTGAGGATTACCTGAAATACAGCCTTGGATGGACACTCACTGGGTTTTGTATCCCATTCCTCATCACACTGGGCTGCTATGGACATGTGATTGTCGTTCTCTGCCGCAAAAGTACCACAGACAAGGCACTGAAACAGAGATGCTTGAAGTTGCTGCTCATCTTGATTCTTCTCTTCTCTGTTTGTTACATCCCCCATCTTGTGTTCAAGAACCTCAACCTCTGGTCAAGAGGTTTATTAAAACAGAAACTGTGCCGTGAATGGTTCAACAGAGTCTACATTGCTCATCAGATAAGTCGTGGCCTTGTGTGTCTGAACAGTGCTCTCAACCCTCTGGTTTACCTCCATGGAAATGAAGATATTCCTGCTCAGCTCAGACGACTACTCCAGCAAGCTGGTCAAGCTGTCAGACAGCTGTCCATCACCCCCAGTCAAAATACACCGGTGTAAATTGTCTGATATGAGAATTGTCATGATCCCAAGGACTTTAGTGTGGACTTGTGTGTTTTGTGTTTCCTGTTTTACTTTGAAATTACTGTTCTTGTTTCTTTGTGTGCTGTTTATTTCCTGTCTTTGTTCTTTTCCCGCCTTTTTTGATTGATTGCACCTGTGTCTGTTTCCCTCATTGTCTCCTCCCCTATATATACCGGTCCTCTCCCTTTGTTCTCTGTGGCGTCATTGTCTGCATTTCCCTGCACTTGGATTTTGATTGCCGATGTTCTTGTGTTTGATGTGTTGGACGTTCTCCTCGTGTGTCGCCCCTGTGGATTCCCTGCGTGTCTGTCCCTGAGTTTGTGTGAGTTTTGTATTCCCTGAATAAATCCTTGGACTGCTCCTGTCTACCTGTCTGCATTTTGGGTCCTTCTCCCTGCTACCTGATATGGCTTGTCGTGGCAAGGCCGCCTCGAAGGCCTTTCTTGATAAGAATGAAATTGAACAATTGTATTGCATCATCTGCCTCTATAACACCTTTATTGTACTGTGTCGAGGTTTTAATCTATGTGGTGGTCACATTGCTGTCAACATGCTCAAAAAGATTAAAAAGAATAATTTCACTTAAACTATTCTGAAAATGTCACTGTTCATTCTCTGAGGGAATAGGACCATGTATTGTGGTGGGGAGGCTCAGTACTATGCATGACCTGTATTCTGTTAAAACAGGAAGCTGGTAGTGCAAATGTGTAAATAAACAGGATGTAAATTGAATGAGCTTCACTGACTGCAACACATTCATGTGTAAGTAGTGGTACTGGTACTGTATGTATAACCTATCAAGCACAATGTGCCTTCATAAGAAAACAAGACATATTAAAGATGTAAACAAAGTTATGTCAGCATTGTGCAAAATCCCTCCAACTCCAACTGATTTTCCAACTGTGATTTTACTGTATAGAAATAGTAATAATTTTGATTAAGTATAGGTTGAGGAAATCCAACAACCCGCTGGCTGATAAAGCCCTTTTAAAACCCACTGGGTGGCTAGACTACATGTGCTTTGAGCTAAATGCTAATGTGAGCATGCTAGCATGCTGATGTTAAGCACGAATAATGTTTATACCAAGTTCACCGTCTCAGTTTGGCATGTTAGCATGCTAATGCTAATTAGCAATAAACACAAGGTACAGCTGAGGCTGATGGGAATGTTCATTAATTTTGCAGATATTTGGTCATAAACCAAATAATTGGACAAATTAGAATTTTGACTTGATGAAAAGTCAGGGGATCACCAACGTTATTACAATTGCTTGAACATGTTTACCAGATTTCTTGGCAATTCATCCAACAGTTGTTCAGATATTTCACTCAAAACCACAAATGTCAACCTCATGGTGGCGCTAGAAGAAAAGTCAGTTCACCAAAGTCATTAGGATTCATCCTCTGGCCACTATGGATATCTGTACCAAATTTCATACTAATCCACCCAAAACTTAAGGTATTTCAGTAATGTTCAAATATTTCACAGAATAAGTGAAAACTTTGACTTGCTGGTGGCGCAAGAGGAAAAAGTCAGGGCATCACCAGTCAGCAGGATTCATTGTCAGGGCACCATGATTGTCTGTACAACATTTCATGGCAATCCAACATTGCCATCCCTAGAGAACACCAGTGAAAGATCAACATCTAGTGAACATACACAAGAGTAATGGTAAAAACAGTAAACTTAGCTAACTTAGAAGCTAACTTAGAATGTTGTATTACTTTAGCAACAAATTAGCCTCAGACAGGTAGTATAATTGCTAGCTTGGTTAGATGCTTGTCAGTATTTGCTCAGTCACAGAGCTGACAAAATGGTGGATGTAACAAAGTCAAACTCCAACAGCTACAGAACCGTGTGCAGTGGCAGTTGCTGCTAGCAACAGAACATTCAACTGAAACCAACTGCAGATGGCAGTTAAAAATTGTACTTTGTCGAAGTATTATCAGCAAAATGTAAAAGTAACCATTATGCAAAATGGCCCCCAGGCTGTTGCATTATTTGATTATTATTCCAGATGCATTCATGTGTAAAGCAGAATTTTACTGCTGTAGCTGGTCAAAGAAGTGCTAATTTAAGCTACTTTATATACTGTTGGGCGTTTTATAGCAAATCATATTTTAAAGGCCGATCATAGTTGCCTATTTACACATCCAGCAGATACAACATTATCATTGATTTGGAGCCGTGTTTCTGGCCACCTGGTGAATGTAAGTCTATTCATTCTCCCTTCAGCTTTTTTTTGGTCTACTCCTAATGGAAATATCTGGCTCTTTAGCTGCTAAATACTCGGCTATGTTCACCAGCTAGTTGCTAACTTTGTGCTGCTGGTGAGTCTGGTGGTAATTCTCTGTGGGTTCATCACTAAGAGAGACCCCTTTCACATTACACATAATCATTTGATCTATTTTTATTACATATATTGCAACTTTACGTCATAAAAGTTAAGATTTGAGGGTTTGGCCTGGGTCTCTGAAAAAATTACACTCCAAAGTGCAAATCATTGACCAGACTGGACTAATCAAGCTGCTGCTGGTGCAGCAGAACCACTGTTTAATTTTTTATAACATTTATATTAGACACCATTGAAGGGTTGTGGTCTCATCAAACATTGAGAAAAAATCTATTCAAACAAGTGTGTTGAAATCCACAAGAAGTTCTGTGTCATTGTAAAGATGACACAACAGAAATCAGCAGAAACCTGATACTTACACTTTACAAGTTTATTAAGACCTTAAACTTATTATAGACTTGCCTCAGTCAATGCAGGCAATACTGTGGTGGAGGAGGTGGAATGAAGTATTTTACACCTTATATCTTAGATATCATTACATGCATCCTGTGATAAACCACGTGTACATTTTCTGTTAAGCTCAGCGATGATAAGATCCTAAAAATAATGAAAGGTTGACAGGAAGCAATTTTTAAAGGCATATTGCCTCAGTTACTTCAGCCATTCTAGGCACCAAAGCATACTTGCTATAGAGTATTTGCTGCTTTTCTTGAGACAGCATGAATAACACCTCTTGTCCTCGTATCAGCTTTGACTTTGAACACAGATTCCTGCCTCCTGTTTACATCTTAGTGTTCATCGTTGGTCTGGTAGCTAATGGATGGGGACTGAAGTCTTTGCTGCACAACTGGAAGAAGCTTAAGATCATCAATGTTTTTGTTCTCAACCTTGGACTTGCAGATATTTTGTATCTGCTCACAGTCCCATTTTTGGTGGCGTACTACTTGATGAAGAGTAAATGGATCTTTGGAGAAGCATTCTGCAAGATAACAAGATTCTGCTTCAACCTGAATTTATATGGCAGCATTGGGTTCCTTACTTGTATAAGTGTGTACAGGTACCTGGCTATTGTTCATCCAATGAGAGTGATGGGAAGAATAACTGTCACCCACTCTGTGACTATCTCAGTCATGGTTTGGCTGTTGGTGAGCGTTCAAAGTCTTCCAGACATGTTCTACACAAAAACATTTGGAAAGAAATCTGGAAAATGTTACGATACCACACATAAGATCCATGTTGAGGATTACCTGAAATACAGCCTTGGATGGACACTCACTGGCTTTTGTATCCCATTCCTCATCACACTGGGCTGCTATGGACACATGGCTGTAGTTTTATGGACAATGAAGAGGACTGACAAGGTTTTGCAACAGAGAAGCTTGAAGTTGTTGCTCATCTTGATTCTTCTCTTCTCTGTTTGTTACATCCCCCATCATGTATTCAAGAACCTCAACCTCTGGTCAAGAGGTTTATTAAAACAGAAACTGTGCCGTGAATGGTTCAACAGAGTCTACATTGCTCATCAGATAAGTCGTGGCCTTGTGTGTTTGAACAGTGCTCTCAACCCTCTGGTTTACCTCCATGGAAATGAAGATATTCCTGCTCAGCTCAGACGACTACTCCAGCAAGCTGGTCAGATGTTCAGCCGTTTGTCTCTGCCAGACTCCTTCCGTGTGTCTGTGGCACAAACTGCAGATGAGGTTTAACAAGAGTTAAGATTTTAACATTAAGTGTTTCATAACAAATAGCTCAAACAGCAGATCTTTAACTTTAACATGCAGCTGTCCATCACAACTAGTCATGTAAATTGATTACAGTGTGAATGAAAGTCAGTCATTCTCTTTACATTCTTTGCTTGAATAATACTTTTGCTGTACAGTGTTACATTTGTGATATTTGTGTTTTGTCATGACGTTCATGCTGACAAATATTTCAAATAAACAGGAAATTCAGATAATCCCCAGCTCTTGGTGTGTCACGGTTCTTTTTTAGAACAGGGTTGTGGGGAGATAATGATCAGTGTTACATTTTTAATCTTTGTGCTTGTCATGATGCTGTTGCCACATGCTACAAGCCAAGTACCCTGCATGGTCTCTATTCGTTCAAAACAGGAACTTGTTGGAGAAATAAGTGTCTTACACTTGTTAGTGTCCTACTGTAAACAGGATTAACATTGTATTAGCTTCACTCGCTTTGACAAGCCTGCATCAACTACAAATCGCTAAGGAGATGCAATCTCCGATACAATTCTGCAAACATCCTTGAAAAACACACGATTCAAATCCCTCTAAAAAATAGCAGACTCTTAATGAAGCATAGCGTCAGCTCAGTCAGAGCAGTGACGTTGGGCTCGTATCGGCTGATTGGCATCAGTTGTTTCATATTTAGTATGCTTCACAATCATTGGCTCATTCACAGCTGTGTAACATCCAGTCATATTCTTGCAGTTGTACAGCGGGGCCATTATAATCTAACACTTATCACTATCACTCTGCTAATACTCTCATGCCAATGCTGTTTGCTGCCACAGCTCCCTCCACCTCCACAACCTCAGCACAAAGCCCATTGGTTGGGTAAATCTTAAAAAATGGGTCACAAATATATAGTTTTATGTATAAAATAATTTCCTAAAACAGCTGTAGTTGTTAGAAAGGCTTGGACTGTAATGGGACTATGGATAATGGGAAGTTCAGAATGTATTGTTCTGTAGTAGCTCTTACATTAGTTGTATAATAACCGTGTTACCTGATGGCCACTGTTCTATGGATATTTAGTGCAGTGAGTCCAATGCGCCACCTATTGGCTGGCTGAATTAATGCCCCTAGTAGGCAACAGAGAAAACTGAGGCTCAGCAGTTGGCCTGTGGCAGGTTTTAGGGAGCAAACCCATGTGGTGTTGTGAGTCTTGACATACTGTAAGTAGTTTCTTGTTTGTTCTTCTTTGGTTTCTATGTAGAAACTGTCCATTTCTTCCCAAACCCAGGCTCCCTTAGAGACAGGAGTAGGATGCTGTGCTTATGCTAATTGTCATGCTATTTGACGGATGCTAGTTTCCCCCTCGTCTTTGTTCATGTGCATTGTAACTTAACATAGTACAGTGTCATTTGAGTTATGCTATTGTCCACCGTTTTAGGGTGGTTAAAACGTGTCAGATGACAAGATGTGTTTAGCTCATGTTCAGTTTGACATTTGTACTTTATTGACTACGTTTCAGCCACCAGGTGTCACTGCTTACTCCTCAGGTTAATTCACCCTACAGTATTGTGGTTATCAGTGTGTATATTGTATTGAAAGAAAGGTTTTTACGTAGTTGCTGTCGAGTTCTGTGTTCATAATATATATGTGTGTGTGTGTGTGTGTGTGTGTGTCCGAGGGTTTTTTTTTTTTTAATATATATATCACAAGATCCTTTGCTGTTGAAGTTGTTCATATTATTTAAGTAAATTGCAAGTCACCTTTACTCAGTAAGCTGATTTTCATATTGTATTTCCTCTTTGTTTTGTTTCTGTAGAACCACACACACACACACACACACACACACACACACACACACACACACACACACACACACACACACACCTATCCTCATCACCAGCCCAGCTGTACAAACCAAGTCATTAATAAAGAAGACAGAACAGTTACCAGAGTGTTCAGTTTTGTGTCCTGACCGACACTGTCACAATGTAAAAACACTAACAAAACATCTTAGAAAAGAAAGTGTTAAAATCCACAAGAAGTTCTGTGTGATTGTGATAGACATGATCAGCAGAAACTTGATAGACTTGCACTTTACAAGTTTATTAAGACCTGAAACCTAACATAGACTTGCCCCAGTCAGCATAAAAACAGTTCTGACATGTATGTGTCCACTGACTTTGACCCACTTTGTTTCTATCTGTTAACATGAAGCAGTCGATGGAATGAAGTGGCATTTCAAACCTTAAGAGAAAAATATGATTACAAGCTTCCTGTGAAGTAATTTTATCATTTGATCTACCCACATCCAAATTTTCTGTTCAGTCCAGCAACGATAAGATTCTAAGAATAATGAAAGGTTGGCATGAAGCAATCTTTAAAGACATGTTGTCTCCGTTACTTCAGCCATTCTAGGCACCAACGCATACTTTGCTGCTTGTCAGGAGACAGCATGAATAACACCTCTTGTCCTCGTATCAGCTTTGACTTTGAACACAGATTCCTGCCTCCTGTTTACATCTTAGTGTTCATCGTTGGTCTGGTAGCTAATGGATGGGGATTGAATACTTTGCTGCACAACTGGAAGAAGCTTAAGATCATCAATGTTTTTGTTCTCAACCTTGGACTTGCAGATATTTTGTATCTGCTCACAGTCCCATTTTTGGTGGCGTACTACTTGATGAAGATTAAATGGATCTTTGGAGAAGCATTCTGCAAGATAACAAGATTCTGCTTCAACCTGAATTTATATGGCAGCATTGGGTTCCTTACTTGTATAAGTGTGTACAGGTACCTGGCTATTGTTCATCCAGTGAGAGTGATGGGAAGAATAACTGTCACCCACTCTGTGACTATCTCAGTCATGGTTTGGCTGTTGGTGAGCGTTCATAGTCTTCCAGACATGTTCTACACAAAAAGATCTGGGTACAAACCTGAATGTTACGATACCACTTCTGAGTTCTTTGTTGAGGATTACCTGAAATACAGCCTTGGATGGACACTCACTGGGTTTTGTATCCCATTCCTCATCACATTGGGCTGCTATGGACACATGGCTGTAGTTTTATGGACAATGAAGAGGACTGACAAGGTTTTGCAACAGAGAAGCTTGAAGTTGTTGCTCATCTTGATTCTTCTCTTCTCTATTTGTTACATCCCTCATCTTGTGTTCAAGAACCTCAACCTCTGGTCAAGAGTTTTATCAAAACAGAAACTGTGCCGTGAATGGTTTAAAGGAGTCTACATTGCTCATCAGATAAGTCGTGGCCTTGTGTGTCTGAACAGTGCTCTCAACCCTCTGGTTTACCTCCATGGAAATGAAGATATTCCTGCTCAGCTCAGACGACTACTCCAGCAAGCTGGTCAGATGTTCAGCCGTTTGTCTCTGCCAGACTCCTGCCGTGTGTCTGTGGCACAAACTGCAGATGAGGTTTAACAAGAGTTAAGATTTTAACATTAAGTGTTTCATAACAAATAGCTCAAACAGCAGATCTTTAACTTTAACATGCAGCTGTCCATCACAACTAGTGATGTAAATTGATTACAGTGTGAATGAAAGTCAGTCATTCTCTTTACATTCTTTGCTTGAATAATACTTTTGCTGTACAGTGTTACATTTGTGATATTTGTG